>JAJHUR010136480.1:0-28460 GCA_027495735.1 Lutjanus campechanus
AAAAAAAAAAAAAAGAGAGAGAATGAAAACTGAAAAAACCTAAAACACCAAACTTAATTAATGTAAAAAGGTAACACTAACTTCTGTGTAGTTCTATGTAACTCAAATTCCCTCTCTCAGACAACTTCTGCCTTACAGAGGCTGTGTTGCTATTTATAGGTTAATTAGGGGGCCAGGTGTAAATAGCCAAGTAGCTGCCATGTGACTATTCTCACCTAGGTGCAAATAGACACTCTCTTTTTAATTAACAGGAAATTCACACAAACAAGTATAAAAACGTCATAACTAAACTTGAATAACCAACAAATTAATGGGAAGGAAGACGTAACCAGCTGGACACACTGAGCAAGTGACAAATTATCTCTAAAATGACCGGAGGAAGAAAAAAAAGAAGTGAAAATAAAGAACAGGAAGAAGGGATGCAGTGATTTTATCTCTCTGATGGCGTAACAACCTGTAATGACCTGACATGCAGCCTGTGCTGTGTGTTTGAATGTTTATGTATGAGTTTACAGTACGTGTCCATATGTGTGAGTGGAAGTAAATGAGTGTATGTGTGTGTGTGTGCGTGTTACTGCTGATTGCTCCCACCCCTCCTGACTTATCAAATGGGAAAATCTGCAGCCGTGTTCCTGCCGGGCCCACAGTGGCCTACTTGTGTGGCTTTATCTCCGAGCTGCCAGGGGCCTCGGGGCCCCACCCTGCCTTCATCCGATCTCCTGAACACAGGATGGAGGGAGGGCCGGATGGATAGATGGAGTAGATCCTGACCCCTGTGATGTCATGATGTCCTCGCCACAGTTACATAATTGGACTGGTAGTAAGATGGTGTGATGAGGTGGGAATGTGTGTGGGCTGAGTTCAGTTAAAAATATAATATGTAACATTTACACATTAAAATGTCAAAAAGCTCCAGACATATGTTATATATTTTGTTGAGTTCTGTTCCTACATTATCTCAAATGTTTCTACATTACAGCACCATCGAACTACTTCTTTTGTTCTTATTTTAATGTGAAATAACTTGTGTACTGTGAGTTTCACTTGTCATTTAAATGTAAAAATTTAAATGGAAAATGGGAGAAAAAGAAATATTTCAAAATGAGAACATTCAAGCTGAAACAAGTAGTCAGTTACTCAATTAGCTGACTAACAGAAAATTGGTCGGGAACAATTTCGATAATCGACTGATTGTGTAACGTCTCGATTCCACTGGTTACATCACGTCTGTGACTGTGTCTGTTTGATTCATCCACCACACGGCCGCATGACCAACCAACAGCATTTTAGCAGCGCAGCGTTCTGCCCGCCGGATTTGGTCATTTTTTTTGTTGATTTGGTCATTTTTTCCTTGATTTTTTTTATGCCTCGACCAAGATTAAGGCGAGTAATTAAAAAGTTCCTTTTTTGTCTGCTTTTATGAGGGCCTTTTATTTTGAAAACTGATTGGATTTTCTATGCCATTGCTGTGCCTGATTTCCTTCCCTGCTCAGGAAACACTGCATCCATCACAAATAGACTAGGCAGGTACTCTCCGCAAAGCAGAGTGGAGAGTCACTTCTGGGACGTGGTGCCGTGCTTCTGGTGGAATCACAAGCTTTGTCTAGAATGGCCATAAACAGCTCTGGCAGCAGTAGCGCAGCCACAATGTGACGCAGCTGTGGCCAGTGGAATCAAGCTGTAAGTCAGTAGCAAAAATGCCAAGATTTGAGTGTTTTTCTTTTTATTTACTCATTTATTTTATTAAATTAAACTGATGATTTATGAACAAAACAATAAACAAAATTATTTGAGAAAATATCACAAAAATAATAAATATCATCAATAAAATGTTCTGTAAAGCAACAATAAATGTGTATTCTGAGTTTGTCACACTACAGAAACATGTTATTAGTCATTTGGTACAAATTATTCAGGTTTTTACGGTTACACCACAATGACATTTTTGCCTCAATTCCCCAAATATTCTCTCAAAATTAATTAAAACCAGAAATTTTAGACTAGGTCCCCAAAAGGGGAATGAATGGAAGTAATTACTAAGTTTATTTTCAATTTTTAATCCTTTTAAATTCAACTAAACCATAAGGATTATTGTACTAAACAAATCTTATGTAATCAGAATCTTACTTAATCATATATATCAGCTATTACACTGATTTTCTTATATGCAGAAGAGGATATAACAATTTGTACATAAATGAGAAGTACCAATATGGGGAATATTCTGAGGTAGCCTATAGTGCACGTGAATTACTTCATGTTCTCCAAAATACATTTCCTGATATATATCAAAGTATTACATTACATTATATATTATATTGACCATATTTCATAATTCACTCTGATATATAGTCCCTTTTTGACATTATATTACTATGATAGAGTCAGTTCAGTGAGTCCGGTTAAAGATTAAACATGAGACAACCTGGACAGACTTTAATGTTTACCCTCCTCTCTGAGTCTGCACCGGCGACACACAAAACAACCACGTTTTCACTAATTAAACAGCTTTTCTAAACGAGTGCACACACATGTGCACTCGCACACCTCAGAAACACTGTAATCGACTCAATATGGACTTTTGCTCGTCTGGCAACTCCCCAGGTCCCGACCAATAAGAACACTCGATACTGTCCGATCCTGAAAACCCACTTCCGAGCAGTCTCAGCCTGCCACTCCTTGTGGTTTCTCAGCTCATTGTTAGCAGTGTCTTAAGCTGAAAAACGGAAATCACTGCTGGCAGAGGCATGGCTTTTACAACTGGAAGCAGTCCGTTCAGCGGTCTGCTATTAGTGCCATCTATCAGGCTCATCAGAGAGGACTCAGCCGGCCTTGGCTGCGTTTACACACACACACACACATCAAACATACAGGACGCAGCAGAGTTTGGATGGACATGAAGCGGGAGCTGGTGTTGGTTTCCAGATTTCCTCCGATCACAGCGTCATGTTTGATGTTTTGCTTGTCCTCAAATTCAGCTCTGGGTCTCGCTGCCAGAGTTTCAGGCGTAATTAATCTCATTTCCTCTCAAAACCAGCACAGACATCACCGACAATTAACCAGTTCCTCTAAGTTGGTTAAGTCAAAGTGATGGGAGTTTTCTAAGAAGATTTTATAGCAGACAAAGAAAGGTGTGTTTCTCTGTATGATTCTCATGACCTCCAACCCCCAAAACCAGGCAGTCAGACATTAAACAGAGGTAGACACCAGTGAGACATCCACTGCCACACACACACACACACACACACACACACACACACACACAGTCACTAATTACCTGCCTCTCCAGACAGACCACTGATGGTTAACTGGGTGGGTTTAAGTATGTGCTCTGTCTATCAAAACTGAACAGCCGCATGAATTAATGTATCTGGGCAGTATGCATCTCTTTTTCTGACAAAAATAATAAAGTAATTCACATAAATGGAGAAAGGGAGTTGATTCAGATCCTTTTTTTCACCAGCCAGGTTTCCATTCAAATGCATTGCAAATTTTAACTGAATTTTTTAGAAAACCTGCAAAAGAAAATGCGAGTGAATGCTTGTTTCCCTCCACGATGATTATTAGGAGTTGGTTCATTGAGATACACAGTAGGTGGCTACCTGTTGGGTGCAATTATGCCATTACAGAGGAAGAGGGTACACCAAGGTGAGCAATTATATGAGCGCCAGTCAAACCTTAAACACTGAGTCTTCACTCCACACAGATCTGATGTTTTAGTCTGCTGCTACTTTCTGTCTCTTAAGGCTTCAATGGATGTTTGTGTCACAGACTTCATGTACATCAAGATTTTTTCTTCATTAGGTCTGTTTCTGTTACACTTTATCACACTTTGCTTTTATTGATGCACCAACTTTTCCACTTCAGCTGAGCACAAAAACTTTTTTTTATAATTTCTAATTTGCAGCATTTCCACAAATAAAATCCATAATCGGGTGGATGGAAATCCACCTAATGTAAAAACAGTGGGGAACAGAGCCTGAAGGTAGCACAATTAGAGGATGATTCAAATCTAAAATGATCATCTTGTAAAGAAGAGCTGAAACAATTAATTGATTAGTTAATAAATAGATTCCCATTAAATTCCCTTTTCTAGCTTTAAAAAATAATGACAGTAAGGGTTAGTTGTGCCCTCAATATTTTCTCAGGCATTTTATTTAGGCTACAATTTCCTAATCATTATCACAGTCTCATTTCTGTCTCTTTAATACAAAATGTATTCTTTGAATCACTCTCCCTCTACATAATCTCAGCAGGGAAACATTTTGTTGAAATTCAAAGAGTACTTTCCTACATTGACGGATCTCACTTAATGGCCAGTACGGACAGCAGCAATTATTACAGTGACCATGTATAGTATGGACATGTGAGGGCTGTTTTAAGACAGAAAGAAAAAAAAAGTGAAGCTTTCCTTTAAATACTCCTGTGTTGTTTAATCAAGAACATTTCATCATGTTTTATTATATGAAGATCATTCATTTGAACTGTTCAGCACTTTTTTGTTAATGTTCCGAGTTACACAATCTGGTGACTGTACATCAACTGTCGTGTCACCAATTTTCTTTTATTTTCCATTCCTCTTTCACTTCCTTTTTTTCTTATATCAGTAAATTTCTGTCACATGCAGAATTTCTTTACTCATTTACAAATCACTTTAATTCAAAACACGATGAAGATGAAGCAAAGCAGAGAGAGAGGAGAAAAGGGAAGAGGTTAAGAGGAAGCAAAGGCAAATGAGGTAAAGAGGAGAAGGTGGAGGAAGCAGGAAGATGATTTTGTTGTGGTCCACTAAACGCTGCAGCTCATCAGTCATCCTGATCTCTGTCTGTTTAACAAGGGAAGGCAGACGTTATGAGTTTGCGGCTGAAGAAAATAGTAATAGCGCATCTTGAGTCTTTTAATGCACTCAGTCTGACAGCCTGGAATTAAAACCCAGAAGACTGAATTAAAAATCAGTCACAGTGGTGCAAACTTTCTCTTTTTTGTGTTTCCCTAGTGATCCCCCACATCGTGCGTCTCTCACCCGTCATCTGATGCCATTATTTCTGATTGGATCAGACACTCCATGCAGGGAGGGGAAAGGTCAACCAATGATAAGCTGTCAAAATATCGATGACGGAGTCAGATCAAACATTTTTTTCTCACCTAGTAGAAATCCATATCTATCCTGCACCAATTTATCAAGTCATGTTTGATTATATCTTCACAGTTTTCCAGCTCAATTTACATATTGCATTAATTCTGACAAAAATCCCTTTACATGTAAATAGCAGCATGTGTCATGTTGTGTTTATTAATCCTGACAGACACGCAGGATAGTGTTGCTCACGGTCATGGATACAACCGACTAGTTTTTCCTTCCTACTCCGATGCAGCTTCAAATACTCGCAGAGCATTGAACCCTGTCTTCTTCTGCACAAAGCCTCCTTTCTTCCAGTAAGATCTATACATTTCCTATTTTTCCAAATTCTTCCATGAAAGCCGTTCTTTCCCCCCAAAACCCCTCTGTCAGTCTGAAAAACACTCTACAACGTGCAGCTTCCAAGAATGTGAGCAGAGGAATTCAACCAGAGAATCCCCTGTGATTGGTAGAAGAGCCTAAAAGGAAATAACACCTGGACATTCCTGTCTAGGTAGCACACATCCAGCACTGAATTATACTACATGATTCTGTGAGACTACACGCTTAGAAATAAGGGTTCCAAAAAGGTTCTTCCTGAAAGGCTGAGGTTCTGCCGAAAACCATTTCTAAATGACCCTTTTTTTGATGAAAGGGGTCCTCTAGAGTTCTTTTGTAAGAACTCTTTTCATCCAAAGAACCCGTTTTGGAAGAAAAAGTTCATCAAGGCTTTGTACCATAATATTATTAAGGGGTTCTCGGTAGAACCCCCTGGGTGGGTTCTAGATAAAACTTTTGGAATACAAAGGGTTCTAAGTAGAACTCCCTGGTTGGATTGAACCCCCATGGATATAAAAAGGATCTCAGTAGAAGCCCCTGGGTGGGTTGTAGAACTCTCTGTTAAGGGTTATTTGTACCAGAATACAAAAAGGTTCTTGATAGAACCCCTGAATGGGTTCTAGATAAAACCCTTGAAATATGAAGGGGATCTCGGTAGAACCTCCTGGGTGGGTTCTAGATAAAACCCTTGGTAGAGCCCTCTGGGTGGGTTCTTATGAGCACACTTTGATGGTTGATGTTGGACGTTCTGGGTGGAACCATTACACTATAGAAGAGCTCTCCTTAAGAAAGAATCCTTGAAGAGAGGGTTCTTCAAAATGCTTGAAGAGCTTCTTTGTCAAAGGTTCTTTGCATCATAATATAAAATGGTCCTTGATAGAACTCTCTGGGTTGGTTCTTGTTTGCTTGTTAGAAGTTTTAAAGATTACAGATAAAGATTACACTCTCATGGTGGTTCTGAGTGGAACCTTTCACAGATGGTTTTAGGTATAACCCTTCATTTTAGGTTCTAGTTAGAACTCTCTGAATGGGTTCAAAGTGGAACCTTTATAAAAGGTTCTACCAGAAACCAAAGAATGTTCTCCTATGGCGGGCAAGCCAAAGAACGCTATATGTTCCTAGTTAGCAGCTTTATTTCTCAGAGTGAATGAGACAAAGGTCGGAGTCGATAAGGACGGAGATTTAGAGTCAGAGAAGAAGAAAACATCGACTCAAGTCGAACGGGAGCAAGGACTCGTCCTGTGGCTCTACATTACACAGTTTGAGTGACCCGAACGAGCCAATAAATCGTCTGCAGCAACACTCGGACTGTGGGGTGTAAATGTCAGCGCTGGAACGGAGTAACAGCTCCTTGTCAACAAGATTGAATATTCAGAAGTTAATTCATTTCTGCTGCAACAGCGTGATAAAGCCAGGGAGAGACAGATCAATAGAAAGAACCTATTTTAGGTGATCGATATCGGGAAATGACATTTATATCTGCTGGATATTTATAGTGTCAAGAAAAGGCGGAGAGACGCTGGGAGGACCTGGGGGAGTGGACGGACTTCAGGTAGAGCTGTGTGCAGTCAGCAGCGTGAATGAATCTGAGCTCACACACACACACACACACACACGCTCACACTCACTCACTTTGCACACCATGGCTGTCTAAACCCTCATTCTGCACCACCAAACCACAGAATCGTTTCCAGTAGATGGCAAAGCCAAGGCTTTTCCACATATAAGCATTTTTTCTAAAACAATTTGCCAAATGCTTCCTTTAAGGATGTCCATGTGTTTTACTTGGTTAGCAGCTGAAGACAGGGGCCAAGGCTCTCCCAAAGCTCAAAGACACAGACAGCACTTTGAAATGAAGAGCTCTGTCAGAGAATAAATGTTTAACTGATACTTTCCAGCCCGGTTTCACATGATGTTCTTGGCTCCACATACAACGGCTCTGTTTCAAATTGATATATGTGAATCACTGGGTACTTAACATGAAATTACGCTAAATTAATAATATTTTCGTGACTACATGATATCTGGAGGAAGGGAATGAGCAAAAAGGGCAGGAAGCGAAGAAAGAAATGAAAGTAGTCTGTCTATTGATTATTCATCATAAGCCACCGAGTAACATATGGAGACATGTCAGTGTTGAGACATGTAAATCAATACCTAACACATTATTACACTAAATTAATATTTTCAGAACTATGTCTGACGTGAAGGAAAAGTAGGGAAAGGAAGAGACGACAGCAGGATAAACCCCACAGCCCCATCAGATGAACTTACGAACCCTTTCATCATCAGTACCTGTCATGTCCCAGATATGTTCCTATGAATGGATCATACACTGGATATTATTCAAGATTATTAATTATATAATGTGGACACTGTTAGCCTACAGTTTTGTTTCTTAAGTGTTAGTGTTAAGTGTTTCAATCTGTTTAATTTGCATTCATACTACCACTCAGAGTGGCAGAAGTCGGAACTTTTAACTACTCATCCATCATTTTTATGATTTACTTTTAGCTAACTATTTTAATTATTACTTTTAGCTGTTTTAACAATTTATCCATTACTTTTAGTTCCCTATTTTAGCTATATATCCATTACTTTTAGCTAAGTAGTAGTAGCTATTTCTCCATTACGTCTAGCTAACTATTAAACAATTTATCCACTTATGCTTAGTTAACATTTTAACATTTTGCTAGCTATTTCAACAATTGATCCATTAGCCTATCCTTTTAGCTAAATATTCTTTAAAAGATAATCCTTAAAGTTTGCTTGCTAACTAGTTTTCATGCACTTTTTTATCACAACATGTGGTGTTAAGATGATACCAAGAACTCCTTCAAATTAATCGATAAAACGTGTTAATTGTAACTGTGCTTTAGAACGACGTACAGTACAGAAGCATTTCTTGAGCTGACACTCCAACTGGCACGTCAGCATCATTTGTCTGTGCCTTCCAAAACGGTTACTGTAGGAAAACATGTGAGGGAAACTTGGTGGTTTGGGTTGAAATTAATTATTTTTCTAAGGTAACGCGAACAAAGTTGTCAAGGTTAGAGTAAAGACCACGTGGTTAATGTCAGGGAACGGATGTTGTTACTGTTAAAAGACACCAGAGTTGACCGTTAAAAGCCTACGACAAAGTCCGACATTCTGTAGAGCCATCCAGTCTATACCGCCTTCATCCCTCTGTGGACTTTATAGCTCTTTAATAACGTGCTTTACTCCTGACAGCCATAACACCTACAGCCGCTAGAGGGCTACAAGTCACTTGAATGTATTCATGTCAACTGATTCTGTTGTTTCTGGGAGGACAGTCTCTGTGTTACAGTTGAATCAAGATGTGGGTATACTTTTTTTTAAAAATCAAATCATAATTTTTGTTTTTTCAAATAAATTGAGCTTAACCACAATTTCTCCACGTACCCCCTGGCAACTGCAGAGGTTATTCCCTGGGGTGCTCTTTGTTGGGAAACACTGGACTACAGGGTAGTTGAACATGCTTTGAACATTTACATCTGTATATAAAAATAAAAAGTCCCAGTAACTCTTATTGCTTGTCTGTGCGCCAGTGAACTAAACAGCCCCTGGGTGCAATAATCTTCCCCTATAGCACTAAAGGTTGAGGTGTAGCAGGAACACTGACGCGCTATGAGGTGAGGGGGCGGCTGGTTGGGGCTGTTGACTTATGCTTCATAAGGCCTTGTTTAACTGCAACCGGGGGCCTAATCCCTCTCAGCCACTCCGCATGTCCCTGAGCTGTCCATGTTAATGCCTGACCTGTCATTACACCGGTCCAATTCACACAGTGTTGACACGAGCTGTCAGCGGATTAGGACGAAGCAAAAACACACGTTTCATTATTCCTTCAAAAGAGAAAAGACGAGGAAGAGAAAAACAGAGGTGAATGCGTCATGTCTGTGTTAAGAGTTTACAAGGTAAGGTCAGTCTCCAACGACAGACAGCAGTAAAAGGAACGTGTAAAAGGTCGCTGGTCTCCTCACCTTCAACCCTTTCGAGTGTTCGGGTCTGCTTTGTCACGGTTCAGAAAGCTACAGACCCTCATGTGTGCTGCTTCAGCTCAAAATGCATTTCATCTAAAGTTTAGGTTTCACCCTCAAACTTAGGTTAATTACTTTGAGTAAATCTAGTGCGGAAAGTTTTGACGTTAACACTAACATTTTGCCTTTATTGCCTAGCAATGTGCAGAAATATACTTTAAAGCAACAAATTATTTTTCATCGCCACAGAGTAGATCATATGCTATCCGGTTTTAAAGTGAGCACCATGCTGACTTTCCACCAGGTTACGCTGCCAAAGTTTAACTAAGCTGAGCTTTGGCCCAAATATGCTGACCTCCATGAAGTGCATCTGGGATTCTGGCAATGAGAGGATTTTACTGACCAGAAGATGGTGGAGGAGTTCAGTTTGTGCATCTCTGAATCAACAAGTTCTGTAAAATCTACTGTGCGATCCTATCTGGACTTGAGCAAAAACAACCTGAAACACGGTGGAAAATATTAAAGAAAAGAAAATATTTTTTTCCTAAGACATTTGTTTATATTCTGATGTATTCTATAGAATCATTTGTTTGATTTCCTGCTGATTATTTCCTGCTCTGGTGTGTTTGATCTGAAAGCATATGCCTTTGTATACACCTGATACAACAATACTGATGTTTCCAGTCTCCAGGATTAATCCTAAGCCCTTCTGTTCCCTAAGTATCCCATTACATCTGCTGAGAATAAAACAGTATTGACAGAAAACAGTGGAAAAAGGACATATGTTGCTTGTTTGGAGTACAAAAACAAACACATCCAAAAAGCACCTTTTCATGGCTTAAATAATGGTGTAAATATTAAGATTGGAAGATGTTTTGTGTATCATTTTATACACATTTCCCTAAATTCCCCTGAAACAACTGGCCGGTTAGAGCTGAAACAATCAAAGTGTAGATTTCAGGTGGGACACAGGGGACATGTCCTCCCTTAACATTTAGAACATGTATATTTGTCTCCACCAATCGCACGACGATGCCTCAGGAGTAAAATATGTATTGGCAGCAATGGTTGCAATCTGCTATTGAACGGAAAGAAAAAGGAGCAACTATGTGTGGTTGATGAAGACTTTTTTTCTCAGTATGTTGGAATTTCCATAAAGGCTAAAAATTCATAAAACTAAATAATAATAGATGTTAGAAATTGTTATTTGAATGCAATACAGAATACCTGAGAGGAGAGCTTTACTGCATTATATTCCATTATGTTTTCATTTGTCACCTGGTGTCTGAGTTTTGTGTTTTCCTTTCAATAAATAAAAAAAATTCCAACATAAATAAACCTACCCTAAAAAAAGAGCAACAAATAATCTCTGATTTTTGGTTTCTCAAATGTGAGGACTTGCTGTTTTTCTTATGTCTTTGGGTTTATGGACTGATGGTTGGACAAAACAAGGGATATGAGGATGTCATCTTGGATTCTGGGAAATTATGATAGGCATTTAAAAGACAAAACCATTAACTGAGAAAGTAATCAACAGATTCATTAATAATTGTTACTTAAAAACAATATTTTCATCCCTTTCTCCTATCATTAACACTTTTGGTGAAACATGTTTCATTGAGATGTTGTTTCACATTGTTCTGTCATAGATGATTAATTAATGTTTGAGTTCACACAGTTGTTAAGATGGATTAAAAATGTAATCAATAAGATGTTAAAAAAGGTCACTTTAATTTAAAAATGTCTAAAATACATCGCTTTAACATAATAATAATGAAAATGTAGTGCTCTTTTTGTAAGGTTTTGTTTTTAAATAAGAGTGTAGCAGGTCACATGACCAGAGCTTAATTAAGGGACACCTGTGGCTTTATGGGTCAAAAACAAAACAGTTGCAGAGGAAAAACGTGCGACCCCAGATTAATCATATTCTGCACAGTCCAAGAGGTTCACACAGTTATTTTGTACTTTGAAACTTTTTTATTTTCTTTTAGTTTTCACAGTGTCTGCTGATGAAAGTGAGAGATAAACAAACAAACAAACAAACAAAAAAACCTTAAGACATCTGCATGACGTATTATTTCTGTGCATTTTCACATTTACAGTAAGAGAGCAGCTATTTTACTACTTGAAAAAAACTGACACGCCTGTGTTGAAACGATTTCTGGGGAATTTCAGTTTTAAACTCAAAGTTTCTCAGCAGGCTGCTGTCCACGTCACCCACAACTCTCTCATCATCAAACATGCATTTTGATGCTCGGGCTTGTCTGTTAGCAGGAAAACCCCAGCCTCTTCCTCTTCCTGACAACTCGCTAAGTAACAAGAAAGCAAACCAGCACTTTCGTACATACACACACGCACAGGCACGCACACGCTTTGATCTGTGATGTCACTTAGTGCAGTTCCACCTGAGCCTCACAGTGAACTGATCATTACCCGGCTGTATTGATCTCCCCCTGCATCGTCTCTCTGTCTCTTTCTCCAGCCCAACATTTTGTCTTCTACACCTCCACGTCCTCCTCTCTCATCTGCTTGTCTCTTCATCAAACTGTCATTTACTCCCCTGATCTTTTTTTCCCCCCTCATTCTTCCTCTGTAATGGTTTTCCCCTGTCCCTCCCTCTCTGTCTCTTTTTCTCTCATCTTTGTGCTATCAGATACAAAAACATTCTTTAACTTGCAAGAATTATTTTCAGCTATTTTATTTGTGAGCTTAAACATGTACATTTTCATTTCTAAACTAAAACTTGTTGTCTTTCTGTATACTGCTGTCCTTTAAAATTCCCATTTGTCTGGTTTTGATTGCACAAATCAAAATGGAGGCTATTTGGGACTAAAGAAATATCGCAATCCACCTTCAAAAGCCCATTTTGGCTGATCCCCAAGCAAACACAGGACTACCTGACGGAGGGGTCATCCACACTACCACCATCCACAACCACAGCCCATCCTCCCTCTGTGATCAGGCCGGTGGTGAGGCCCTCAGGGGACCAACACTGGACACTTAGAGAAGCAGCATGTCAGCTCAATAAACAGCAATTTATTGGCAGCGGACTGAATACGTTGCCATCTTCAGAAGCTATCAGCAGAGCCTCTTATTGGTGCTGAGAGATATTAATGAAGAGAGGAGACGGGCGGATCACAGCAGCATGAGATGAAACACACTTTCTGACGACTAATAAGTGGAGAGTGCATTTGAATTAGCTCTGTTTTTGTCACATCGTGCTCTGCCACCAATATTTCATTATGCACTGTGATAAGGGACCTATAAACTACAGGATAATAAAGGATTGTGTGCGTCTGGCTCTTGAGGACAGTGTATGAAAACACTTTTGGTTCCAGATTGGGGAAAAAACAGGCAAGAAAAAAAAGTCCTTGATGCAAATTTATCAGTAAAAAGAAAACTTTCATATCCTCCAAAAGTATCAATACGATGCCTATTTTTAAACACTCTTCTAGGTCAAACAGTTTCCAAAGAAACAAAGCGAGTTCTTCGGATTTCGCTTCATGAACATCTGACTGAGTGATCAAACACAATCCACCTCATCAGACTGGTCGGACAAGATCCACTTAACAAGCTTAACACGCATCTATCGAAGATAAAAGAAATATCCTGCATGTCAACAAGCAACGTAGAATCATCCAAAGAAGAACAGGGGTTTTTGGGGGGCAGTTGTGGTCTATTTGCCCTGCATGACCTGATTTTACAACTGCACGTTAACACTACCTGATGCAAACTATAACCTGTCACAGGATTAATAGTTTGAATTAGAGCCCTGGAGTATGCATACACATTAGAGCTCGACCAATATAACTGATATTATCAGGCCAATATAGAACTATCACAGCTGTATCGGTCTATATCAGTATTGGCAGATAAGTTGTCCAATATGTGCCTATATAAAAACTTTCTATTTATTTACAGAACATAAATCCAGATTGTTTTTATTTGTTAGTTTTATAGGGGACATTTTTTGTAATGGATCCTTTTTCTTAATTCAGGTTTAATATATACACATATTTTGCTCTATTTGTGTTGCATGTTTATGTATATATTCTATATCTGTATATTGTATTCTGTGTAAAAAATATCAGCTGATGATATCGATATTAGATTTTTTACTCTGCTCTATCATAAAAGGAACACACAATACATTCTATCTATCTATCTATCTATCTATCTATCTATCTATCTATCTATCTATCTACCCCTACAGCCTATATATAAAATTACTTCAAGGCTGAAACAGTAAACTATTACTTGTATTTTTTAAATAATTATAAATAAACATAAAAAAGACACAAAAAGAATGACATCAATTAAGGAATACCTAAAATTCTTTTTAAAACTAAACCAAAAACCACAACAACAACATCAACATCAACAAGGCCAGTTCGGGCTGATAATATCAGTTCTATTTTAGTTCTAGTTTTAGTTCTAGTTTTTCATCTTAAATCAGTTCCTCTTTTTATATCATGTATAATATGTGGCCTTCAACGAACCAGGTTAAAGATAAAAAAAAGGGTTCTCCACGTTTACACAAAGTTTGAAGAAGAAAAAATAAAGTCTAGAGCTCAAACTTAATCTTAAACTAGCAGACATGTTCCTCAGTGACAGTGAGCAGCTACAACTTGTAATCAGGCGTCTGTGACTTCTGCCCTGAACTTTGACCCGAACAGTTCATTACTAATCCGGCCTTTCCCCCGTCTGATGACTGCAGGAAACCTGGTGATTATTTTAAGTAAATAATGAATCAAAGTATCATTAAGTAAAGAGAAGCTTCTTACCTGTACCACTCCAGTCCTTTATCGTAGAAGCGGTCGAAGAAGTGCGGCTCTGAGCCGACGGCTCTCACGTCGGGATGGATGCGCAGGAACTCCAGCAGCGCCCTGGTTCCACCTTTCTTCACCCCGATGATGATGGCCTGAGGAAACTTCTTGCTGCCGAAGTTGTTGGCTATAGAGATGTTGTTAGTCTGTGCGCCGCTGCTCGACAAGTCCGACAGCTGCTCCCGGACAAACGACACCTGAGACGCGTTCGACGCATCGTGTCCATCGTTTAAGATGATTTTGTTCTGAAAGTTGCTCTGCTGGTCGTACACTGGCCTGGGCAGGGAGTCACAGTATCCGTTGAGGCAGTAAAAGAGGTAAGTGAAGAGGATGATCATGGTAAAGAAGACGGACAGCTTGGACTGCACCTTCAGGTGTCCAAAGTTGAACGCAGCTCTCCATTTACTACATCCCATGAGTCGCGCTCCTGAGCATGAGGACACAACGCAGGAAACATGACATACCAGAGGACTTCATAGTATGTTTTTTTTTTTTTTTTTTTTTTTTAAAGTTACTCAACTTGAGAGGGATTTAAAAAACCGCCGCGCTCCTGCCGCGGCGGCAAGTGGCGCAGAACTTGCCCTGCGCGCGTCAGAAAGCTCCACATGTTCCCCCGCTTATCTCTCTCGCCCTTTGCCTCTCTTCAGCTCGTCGAAGCATCAAAGAAAACTCGTGGATTTGTTCAGTCACTCGAGCAAAGTCCCAGCGAGGCTCCGCTGAGAGCTGGCGTTGTGAATTTATGTCCCGCAGCGCTTCGCTCTGCCTTCTGTGCGCTCCCGCGTCTCCTTTGGCAGCAGCGGCTCTGTAGGAAACCCTCAACACCCCTCTCCGTGTGACTGCCAAATCCACGCCCTGCTCATCAAACACACGCCCCCTCCACCCTCAGCCCGGACGACACTAAAATAACAGCGAAAAATAATTAATAGGCGGATCGCAGCCTCTCCAAAACTCTTATGTCACATTATTTTGAAAGCAATCTGAGAGAAATATAGTCGTTAGTTTAATTGTATTTAATGCACTAGAAGAGGAGGGACATATTTGGACTGTGATGAAGAGGGGATATTAGTTTTTGATTGCAGACCGAGGATGCAATTTCCCCTCATTTCCCCTTTAAATCACCACATCCACTGTGAAGCCTTGCGCGCATTTGGAGCTCCAGCTCGTTTCTTGCCCAAACTGTTCGCTGTGGACGGGACGGGGCGAGTAACCACCTGCTGTCTGCTCGCCCTCCTGACCACACACCCCCATGGAGCCAGCTATGACACACACATTTAACCTTTACACTCCTGCGCAACAGGGACAGACAGGTGGCATCAGCTTTCTCTCACTCCTTTCTCCCTGTCTGTGTGTGCATCTTGTACACATGTGAGACCAAAGTTAACTAGGCCCATGGTGAACATGCAACAATCCAGACCACCATCAGTTTCTTTCCTCATCACCTCTCTGTTTTGCAGTGCAGGTAATTATTGTTAAATAATTAAGCCATAATATGTAAGAATTCTGTCTTAAAATGTCTAAAAAACGCTAGACATACCTTATATTTTTTGTTACATTATCTCAATCGTTTCTAGTCATGTTAAATCCAGAAAAACCCATAATTTATCTAAAGTAACAGTGCATTTCCTATATAGACATAGACACAAAGATGGTGCCCATTCAGTTCGGAGAGAAATGCATATGTAGTGTATAAGCAAAAAAAAAAAAAATAATAATAATTCTGGCTTACAGGTTCACTTCGGTGGTATATGGCCCACTGAATATTTAGTAGTCAGTTCCACCGGGAAGTTGCCATGTTAAAATCGCAACAATTACAGCAAATTCAACCAATCCCTGTAGTTTCTACACAAACCTGCAATTTTGTCCAATCACTGCAACTTTTCCACAAATCTGCGCAAGTTCGTAGCAACTCCTTTTGCAAATGTATGTCTCAATAAACCAGCCCAATGTTTTATTATTTACTATATTTTGTATTACTGTTTTATTATTTTGTCACAGTAGGGTTTTGCACTTTTCACTTGCTCCTGTAAAAAACAAAAACAAAAAAAAACATTGCAACGTGCATCACAGTTATTTAGAAAAGCTGCCGTGAAATCAGACATTTCAGGCTGCAACAATCCCCCAAAACAGCCATAAAATCTTTCAAGGACTCAGTAGTGTTTCACCCGCTGGCCCCGCCCACAAGTTCCCACTTGAGACTTGATGACATCACAGATCTTTTAAATGGTGAACGTGACTAAATGTAGTGTGAATTTCTGCCAGTCATGTCAGATAGATTTTCATCAAATATTGTGGTTGTTAAACAGTGAAGACAGTCCCATGATGCAACACTTTCTCCATGACATCATCAAACTATGTGTTTTGTCGTTGTTTTAATGTGTTTTACATGTTGTCCGTTTAAAACCTTAACAAACCAGTCCTTTTGTTTTATCATAACAGTTTAGATAAAAAAAAAAAAAAAGTAGCTGTCACATGAGATGTTTGCTGAGACAGGTTTTTGGAACAAGATGCTTTATATGTCCCTGGGAAGTTTACCAATTTGTTCCTGAATCTTGCCAAGAAAGCCTAAGGACACAGATATTATTTTCAGCAATGACACAGGCAGATAAAAATGTCTCCCTCCATGTGATACCGGTGTGTACTAGAGGAGCTGCCGGCTTTATTTCTGCAACCTGAAGATTCTCACAAATAATCCTCACAGTTTATAGCTGGTTCTGCCCTTGGAAATGTGCGTCTGCCTGTTCTTTTTTATTTTCAAGCATTTTTTTCATTCAGTATTTTGTCTACAGATGTAAGCCAGGAGGGGATCATGTATTTGGTAGCGTGTATTAGTGTGTGACACACTTACATGTGCCCATCTTTCAGAGACTGTCGTGGGCTCAGTTTTAAACTGACATCATGTGAAACTAGATGATCTCAGGCAAGACAACCATGCTTGTTGAGAAGGGGGCTAAATATTGGTGAGGCAAAAACTGGCATGGCCATTTTCAAAGGGGTCCCATGACCTCAAGATCTAGAATGAAAATGGGGTCTATGGGTAACCACAAGTCTGCCCACTTCAAGCTAATCACATGCAGTTTTGGGCAGAAACTATGCAGTTTTATTATAGTATAAGTGTGTTATTTTTTAGTGTATTTGAATATTCCTGCATATTGCGATAGAATTTCATAAATTAGGTCTGACTGGGAAGCTGAGAGTCTAGTGGATTCAATGAGACCAAATGTATTCATGTGTGACTTCTCATGTTTTTACTCCCCAAAGCAGCCATTCTATTGAAGTGATACCATTTTTTAAAAACTTGAACATGATAGGGGTTTCTTGTTGGAATTAAATTCCACTGAGGCATGCAGGCTCCGAGATATGAGCAGGCAGTATCAAGTGTAAATTATTCAGAGTTTCAGCCTTTGTGAGTTTCTTCAAAAATGTAGATTTCTCTATTTATTATATTGTCATAAAGTTGTCTGGTTGCTTGTAATGTCAATATTTTAAATTAATTACAATGTTTAAATTGTTAAGTCCCGTTGGTTTATTAAGTTTATATAGTTGGGTGAATCAGTTACAATACCATTAGTCTAGTCCACTCATTTTCAACAAAACAGACTATACTGAGCAAAAACACTTAATTCAAAACTTTGCAAATCTCCATTGCATCAGGCAGTTATGGTGGCACTGCAGTAGGTGCTTCACCATCTGTTGCCTGTCAAAGATCTGAGCTCTTCTTATTTGAATTGTTTTTCACTGTCTACCAGTTTCTTTTTTTGGCCTTTCTCTGCAGAATATAACCAGACTGTCACAGTCTTGTGTTGACAGCTCACACAGACACAGAGACTTGCATCAGTCCACTGGACTAGATTAGAGCACAGTGAACTGTAGATAAGAATAGAGGCTCCTGTACAACTCAGTCCACTCAAGTTATCCACCGAACCCATGATCCTTATATTTCCTCCTCAAGTGGCTTCAGAGCTATAGGATATATAACTCTGTCGCAGAAAAATAACTGAATAGACAGTTAAAGCACAGAGCTATATGAAGTGACAGCTTGCATAGACATAGACATTCCTTTGCAACCCATTTTATAAACTTGATGACGATGTACAGCTGAATGAAAAGCAACATAAAGAGATTTTGGTGGACTTAAAAGCAACATAAAAACTAACTGTTCAGTGATTAATGACACCACATAAACTTCCTCATGGACAATGTTTATGTTTTTTTGCAGAACACTGTGATGTTGGAGCTGCAAACTGCTAGAACGTACAAAGCCACAACACACACAAAACACGTTCTCACTCCCAGCTCGTCAAATACTGCAGGTTTGGAGGCTGCAGGAAAAGATCATGGCTTGGGTTAAAATAAGTGGCCTACGTTAGTTATGTAAGTTAAGGTATATATACTAACTTATGTAAGTTCATGTACAGTACGTAACTTTGATACATTACATCATTTATTTACATTATGTAAGTTAAAAAGAAGTCAGTGCTGCTGTTTTCACACGGGACATGAATAGCAGTCTCACGGGTCAAAGTCCTGAGTTTGTGTGACCCATACATCCACCCCACCGCCTCCACACACGGACTTTATTGCTCTTTATTCTACATTGCCTGACTTTGACGGTGCATCAATACATAACGCTAGAGGGGCACCTCCAGAACTGATGTTAGACGGGTACCTATATAATCTTAGTTTGAAGCAAGAGCGCTGACCAAGCCTCTGTATTTGCAGCTTGTTCTCACTCCCAACTCATCCGATACAGACGTTTTGTCACTGCCCTGTGTGACTCACACAGACTTGCATGCTATGTGTTAGGGTCTGAAAGACATGCACCGGACCTGTCTTTCAGCTGTCTACAGCTGTATGAGACACACCAGGCTTTTAACACAGTGTAAAGAGTGAGAAGTCTGCATCTGGAGGAGTTGGAGAGGACGGATGGGCCAAACAAACACAGGACTTTCACCCAGCAGGCCGGAGTTTGTGTCCCATGTGAGACCAAAAGGTTGTTACGAGTTGTAAGGTGCGTTACATGTGTCATGTGACTTTCCTTTCTGTCTAGCCTCACTTATACCACAAAATGTATAGAACATAATTATTTAAAGCCAGAACATGATGTTTCCACAAACCTAAACAAGTAGTTCTGTTGCCTAAACCTACCCAGAGCGACCCGAGATGAGGATGTGTTGGACAACCTGGAAATGAGACTCAACAATCAACTATCTTTCTCCAGAATTGCTTACCCTATCTTGAATGATCTGCTCTTCTCACTTCATGATATATGTTATATGCTCTTAAAATATTTTGCCAAATTTGTCCAATTAAGATCAAGTTAAAGTTGACTTGTTTTGAGTCGTGTATTTTCACAATTTCTTTGCGTAACTGTCATTAAGATTTAACTGCAACCTGTCTGAAGTGGAGTGTGATAAGAAAAAAATAATTACAAATTTTTAATTAATTACAAAAAAACCCCCATCAAACATTACTTTCAAATCAGCATTTGGTGTCACGTCCTTAAGAATCAAAGTAAGTCTCATCAGAGATCATCTTCTCCATTTGACACCGATGATGAACAGTCAATCGAAGAAAGAACCATCACACAAGACAAAGACAGACAGTCTAGTTACAAACCCACAGAAACCTTAACCGCACCACAGCTACAGCTGGAATTACAGATGTGTTGTTAGTGAAGTGCAACTTACTTATAATTTTAATATTAAACAGAATATTGTACAGTCTTTTTCTAGATTTGACAAAAACTTTCAGTATTGTTCTCTCTACTGTTCAACCACAACTAGAGAACCACACTGGGTTCCTGATATGAGTTGAGGAGATGACGTCATGTTTGATGTCTGGAGATTTAGTTAAGACTCATCGTACCACAGTGAAGATCTCCTGGGCTAATCTTATTAGGTAAAATCCTCATTTGCTTAGTTTACGAAAAAATATACCAAACCCAATATGAGGCTTCAGTGTCTGTTCTGAAATTGATGCTTCTGAAACCCATTTTCCCCAAATAGTTTCAGACAATATACGTGTTACAGTATAAATCACAATTTATTGGCACCTTCACCTTATATGTTGAAATATAAGTGAGGTGCTACATGGCAGCACATCCATATGAGTGATAAATCTGAGGGGGATGACAATATCTATCGACCCAGGCTTCTTCCAACCTGGCAGTATGTCAATTTCCCCAAGTCTCTAAACAGAGAAGGCATCATTTACCCTTCTGTACTCTCCAAGCACTCCTCCGTATTGATCCGCGGTGATGTTGAAAAACAATCGGAGACGTGCCACTCTGTAGTCAAAGTGATCAATAATGTGGGCTTGCTTTGTTTTGTTTAATGTGTGCCATACAGAGCTGTGTTCACTTTACTTTAGGCACAAGGGTCAAAGGATGTGGGTGTTTGAAGGCGCCAAACTGGCTCATATGTAATAATTTGTCTGTATTTTTTTTAAAATGGGCACTCTGGATAATCTTTAGGGGATGCAAGGGGGAAATTAAATCTTCATAGTATTGCTCAATGTTCTTCTCCACCTTGACAAAAATATTTTGATTATTTACAGTCATTTCATGGGGATTAAATGTAGACAGTTGCTATTTGCACCCAACATGTCAGTGGTCATCAATGCTATTTGCACCCTGGGTGGATTAGCCAATGTGGCTATTTACATCAAGGTGTATATAGCCTAGGATGATAGAAACAAGGACTCAGGTGTCTGTAGCTAACAATGCTATTTTCACCCGGTGTGACCATTTACAGACATCAAAATGATATCACAGCCTTCCAAGTCCCCCCAGGTCTTGCGTGCAAAAGTTTTGTGCTTAACCTATCTGCCCACTGCCGTGTCTTTTCTACAGAAAATCTGTCACTGTTTATAGCTAAAGTAAGTGGGCTGGGTGGTGTGTGCTGTGTCTATTCTCACCCAGGTGCAAACAGACGCTACATTAAAGGCATTTATCTTTTGCTAGTTAACTGTCTGTCTGTCCACTATTAATGTCGAAATCAAGGTAAAAAATAATTTACTATTTATTGCATTTAAATATGATTTAAGATAGACTGAGGTAGATTACCAAATTGCATGAATTCCACTTCAGTCAAAAGTGAGATGACAGCAAGGCCACTGTTGTTTTTGTGAGCTGTTGTTTTTTTTTTCTTCAAAGACCGCATTGAGCTACTGCCACATTTAGTTATGTGGAATAGCATTACCAAGATATTTTAACATAAAAGATAGTATTATAGTAGTATAACTATAAATAACTGTAACTATAAATAGGGAAAAATCAATAAATAAATTTAGTTTTAGCTGTAGGCCAGCTGTGGTTATCTCACCAACTGACTAACTCTTAATATAGCTCCCTTGCTTTAGCTGTGTGTATCCAGTTTTCTGGTGCAGAGGGTGCAGTAAATATAGTTATTATATTTAGTTGGCAAAACTGTCCATATTTGAATTAGACCATTTTCATCTGAGAGTAGAAAATATAGAAATGTTTACTTTCTGCTGTTTTGTTTGGGACACCAAAACTGAACTAATGCCATCGTGAGACACTAAAACTTGAGTTAATCATAAGGCACAAAACAGAATATAAATTTAACTCATACATAATGTGTGCAAAGAAAAAAACATGTGGGTGATTATATTGTAGCTGCAGACAAAAAGAAACCATCATATCTGCAATGTGTGTTATGTAATAGGTCAACATCAGCTATTATGTACTGTAGTTTATCTGTCTAATCCTGAATGACAGTCTAATGTATGGGAACTGGGCTCACTTTGACAGTTTACAGGAGAATGCACACACACACACACACACACACACACACACACACACACACACACCTGTGTCAGTGAGTGACATCCTCCGTGTTGAATTCCTCCCCACCTGTGTAAGGTCTGTGGCTGTGGGAAGGCAGACAGCTGTACAAAGCTCAGCAGCGACTGTTTTGCTCTGTAATTCTCGGTAAAGTCCCTGTGACAACCTGCAGCGGCTGCTTCAAAGACTGGCGGCCTGTCTTACTGTAAGCTCAGTCTTGTGTACTTGGGTGTTTGAACGTGGCAGGTTTAGCCTGTGAGTCCAAATTACCGAGGACAGGGTACGAGCAGTTTGCAGCTGAGGCCACCAGCTCAGCAAGGCTCTGGAGATTACACTCCTACACAACTGCACACGACTGTACTGTGATAAAATAATATCAATTCAAAGATTCACTGACTTTATCAAGAAAAAAAACACAAAAACAAATGTGTGATATTTTTTGTGAACATATACCTGTTATCCAAACTGTAAAGTACAATGTACATTTTTTTTTTTTTAAAGGCATACATACCACACTGCCTCTGTTAATTTCATTTATATATATTTGAGAGTGAGATCAGAGCTTATCTACCAAAGAAAATTATGTAAAATCATGACATCAGGGCCGAGATCATACCCAGAACGATGATGAATGTTGAGCCAATCATTTTTTGTCTCACCTGGCCGACATGTCATCACATATCTGAAAATGTAAGTAATCAATAATGTACACTGTCCCCGAAAGATAAATTAATTACAT
Source organism: Lutjanus campechanus (assembly GCA_027495735.1). Classification (NCBI taxonomy): domain Eukaryota; kingdom Metazoa; phylum Chordata; class Actinopteri; order Lutjaniformes; family Lutjanidae; genus Lutjanus; species Lutjanus campechanus. Next base: position 22,826 of record JAJHUR010136480.1, read on the forward strand.
AAATAAATAAATAAATAAACAGACAAACAGAGGAAAAACATTTTAAACCAATGCATCTGTTTTCACAGACTTTCTGCTTTGTGTCTCTTTTCAAAGGCTTTCTGTTTTTGTGTTTTTCACAATAGCTAATCCCCTCACTGTTTCAGGTCAAAGTGAATCCAGCAGACTTCTCAAGTTGTCCTGAAGGGCGTAGCAGTCATTGTCCCACAGGAGAATACAAAGCATTGTGCCGGTGTTGTACCGGATCACTGAGGATACAATACCCGCAACCAGCTACTGAAGAGCTGCTCTTCAAAAGGCTGGTTAACTCACCTGGATGGAATGTGTCTCTTTCTCACACACACACACACACACACCCACACATACACACACACACACACACACACATACACACACACAGAAACTGTCACCAAACTCCCCCAGACATCATCATCATCGTCATTAAAGACCAGAGAGGATTAAAGGATAAGTTACAGGCTGGGATTTTTTTTAAGTCAGTCCAAGTGATTCAATCCAAAATTCAGAAAAATCTGTTACACTGTCCAGGTTGTAATCCTTCTGTGAAGACAGTCACAGCATTTTGCATGTCAGCAGCGACCACAGTTAAAGGTCCAGTCCGTAAGATTTATGGGGATCTATTGGCTTAATGTGGCAGAAACGGGATGGAAGTATGTTTTCATTGATCACCTGAAAATAAAAATCATTTTGTGCTTTCATTACCTTTTATATCTACATACGGTGGATCTGCTTCCATGAAGGCCCCTACACCACCATGTTTTATACAGTAGCCCAAAATGGACAAATCAACCACTGGCCTCATGTATTTTTTGCAAGTTTCGCAGCCCTATACATGTACAAAAGGCTCCTCAAGTAAGGACTAATTATCCTACCAGCAGCTCGTTTTCCTTATTGGTAGTGCCACAAAATCCTGCACACTGGTCCTTTACTTTCCCAGGAGAATATTATGAACATTAAGCAGAATAATAATAATAAGAAAACTACCTCTTATTCTGACTTGGGTTGCCACAATTGCTAGTCTTGTAGTCTCACAAGACAAATGGAAATTAGGCTGAAAATTTGTCACAGTTTGTTTAAAGCTAAACCAGAAATACATGTGCATCTCTTCTTTAGAGATATCACATGAATTAGAGTTAATGTTGGATTTTGATTTTGACTGCCAGCAATGGAGGCTTTGCAGCCACTTTACCACCAGTTTGATGAAACGAATATGCTTCTTTTTTACCGAGAGGAAGACAAATTGTCGGAAATTCCAGATATCTCTAACTCAGAATTACAAGTAGCAGACTGATGTGAAAGACTTTTCCCTCTCAGCCACTTGTAATTAGGGTACAGTTTGATGTGATGTGGCATAACCCATGAATGTATTATTAGAACTAGAAATCAAACTCTTGAGATGGCACCCACTCATTCCAATGAAAGTTATTTCTCTCCCTGACTTGGTTCCATGTTGTGTGGTCCATTGCACGTATATACACATTTTCTCTGCCTCTGCCTGCTCATCCCAGAGACTTAACATAGACATGATGTCACGTACATGGAAACAGCTTTTTTAGGCTCTGAGGAGGATTTACAAATATTAAATTGTCATGGTTTAACAAGACGAAGAGTCTACAGTGATACTAACAGTTCTCTGAGGCTCTTCTTAGAGGGGCAACATGAAAAATTTGGCTACAGGTAACTTTAAACAAGAAGAAAGTAACCGCTAATAGCTCCTCATTTATACTCTTTGCTGCTACTAGCTGACGTTAGCTCACTTAGCTCTCTAGGCAGAAGGGAGCCAGAATATTTTCACATCTAATGAGGTGGATTGAGGATTTATTTTGAAGAAAACCAGAACTGGTGATTGTTCAAACTGTGGAAAAACAAACCAAGAAATTTTTTGTGAATTTTATTTAGCTTCTCTCACATTAGAAACAATAACAAAAAGATGCAGTTTGATGACACCGTCAAGCAGCGTGGGATCATGGGAGTTGTTATTTTCACTTTTAAACAATAGCTGACTCTATCTGACATGACTCTGGCAGAAATCATGTTCATGAAGGAGGTATTATTAAAGCTTTATTCATGGTACATTTAGTCCCTGATTTCCCAGAAGTTATAGCAACTAGCAACTAGTAACTAGCTAGTAACGGCTAGCAGGAAACACACCACAATCTGGAACAAATGATGGATTTCTCTGTTTGAATGTTGGTCGAAACATTTGGCATAATGTAAGTACACAACTTAACAAAATAGTGTCGTATTTTTATACATTTTCATGCAGAAATGCTACATATTATAGCTTTAACTCCTGCTGCTGTGGTGTGATGCTGCCCTGCACCTGGGACTAGTCTTGACACACCTCCTAATATCAACAAAACACCAGGGAGAGACATGTTGCAGCAACTATTGGACAAACTTTTTGATTGACAGACGCTCTCTTTCAGCGCAGTAAACACTGCCGGATTTTGTGCTCAGCACCAAAGATGTCACCAAGAAAACAAACTCCTTCAGATTACCTCCCAGCAATTCCATCAAAACACTGCACACAAACAAAGCACCACGACGCCAACCAATGGGAGAGTCCATACGATCCCATCATCTGCGCGCTGTGAGTCTGTGTGTTGTGTGAAAGCCAGCGACAGGGCCATAGTCTCAGCCATAACTGCAGGGCAGAGCTTTGTGGCGAGCTGGGTAAGTATAGGGCACGGCAGCACTGTACATTATCACATGGGTGTGGCTACGAGCTTGCTGCTCGAAAAATGTTTTCAAGGAGTAAAGAAGGCACGTAAAGTGCCAGGCATGCCTGCACAGGACCATCGCCTCGCCGTGTGACATGATGGGGAAATTTGAGGGTAATAATGAAAACTGTTTACCAGTTTAAAGCTGAGTCATCACAGAGGGAAAAGCTGCAAGTAGCTGCTGCCATGAAACCCAACCTGATGCCTTCAGGTCTTATCATATTTCCACTTTTACTGCAGGTCATTGTGGTTAAACAGTGGCCATTGTCTCTAATAAAGTTTTTCTGCGTTGGTTGTTTAAAGGGAGATTTTACTCTGTTTTTTTCCCCACTTCTTCTTCTTCTTTCTCCTGTGTTTATTTCTTATTTAAGACTTTTTCTTTCATTGTGTAAACTGAGGGGGGAAGAGTACTTTGGTTGAGAGAAAAATTGGAGGGAAACAAATGAACTTCATATGGTTCCTGCTAAGTGGAAACATTCTGGTTTTGCACTAAAACAAATATTTTGACTCTTTCTCTCAGTCATTATAAATGTACTCTCTGTGTAATAGGATTGGGGGAAATCCATAATGATGTGTTGATCTGTGTTGACAGCCTGCTAACCAATCATACGCTTTCAGCTTTATGAGCCCATTCATAAACTTGTGGAGTGACAATGCAGGAGGAGATAACATCCAGGCTCAGGTGTGTCATGCAGTGTGGAGATCCAGACAAAACAACATGGAGAGAAATCAGCGTATCTACTGACATCTGACATCTCTGTTGCTACAAGACAGAGAGAAGAAAGTGGCTGAGACAAAATGTTACATTCAGTGAGACGAGAAGCTATTTAGGACTGAGTGTCTTCTGCATTTTAGACAAGCTTCAAAAAGTCATTTTTTCATAGTAGAACACCACTGTGTGTATTTTTTCCAAAACAAAATATCAAGGTTCAAAAAATGTTGTTTTCTGGTCTTTTCAAGGATTTAAGACACTTCCTTTTACAAGTGGTCAAAGGCTTCTTTCAAATCGTCCACTTTTCAGGAACAGGAATGAAAACAGCCGTCTGCAGCCACGTGCATTTTTGAGGCTGCTGGGTTTGAAAAAGTTTCACGAACCCAAAGCTTTTACAATTTCCTGTCTCCATAGAAAGCACAGAGTCCTTTAAATAAAAAACAAAACAAAGCACAAATATCGCCAGCGTGTAAGTATTGAGTTACACTTTTAGAAATGTAGGATCCTCTTCTTTGTTTTTATGAGATTGAACACGGTGAGACTCATAATGACGTTTAACGTAAAATTCCTTGAGCTCCATATTGAGGTGTAGCTGAGCAATGTATTAAATATAGGCTGTTGGCCAACGGGCTGCATGGGCTGAGAAGCAATGCCTTAAAGGGTAACCTGGGCCCTATTTTCCTCTTTTTGAATTTGAATTTGGTCCATTAAGGGAGAGCGGTCCTATCATCAGAAGTGAAACAGGCTGCAATGTAATCCTGTCAAAGTGCGTCCACTAAATGTGTGCATTGTTTCACTGACAGGCTCGGATTGTTGTTCAAAGTGTCTGACAACAGCATGGAAAGGATCAGTACAGAGACAAACCTTTGTCTTTTGTTTTGAGATACTTTTTCTTTAACCAGAAACAGCCGTTTATCGCTCTCGCCAAACCCGCCAGACTCCATTTACAGAAACAGTAATTTTATCATCGTAAAACGCACTTCATTCAAACTCACTAGAAACAAAACAAAACTCATCAAAACTGTCTTGGCTCGTCTTTTCATTGTTCCAACGATCGCCAGCTGTGGTTTGGCTGAAATAAACCCTTAATTCACTAGAGTTAGATGTGAAAATATCAGGATGGGAAAATATCTCAGATCTACACAAAAGCATGAGAAAATACAGCTGTGGTTGAAAAGTACTAAAGTTACCCTTTCAGTAAAGTACTTGAGTAAACTGCTACCTGGCTGTTGCTTCATATCAGGGTTGTAGCACCTAAATTTTGGGCCCTATATTCAGTAGTCTCTATGGGAGCCCCCCTTCCCCTCTTAATCTATGTCTGTGATGCATTCTTTGGGGAAAAAAAGTGTTATGTTATACAATTCAAATACGCTTCAAGCTAGATTCCTGGTTCACTGCCTTTAATCTAAAGTTTGCTTTCTTTCTTTTCTTTTTTGGCACCCTGATTTTCCTTTCTTTGGGAAAGACATGACTCACAGTGCACATTGGTGCTCCAGCATCAGCAGTCACTCGATTAGCTGCATTTAGAGACAAATACTCGTCCAGGGGTGTGCCTTTTGAAACGGGCGAGAGGGGCCTCACATAGCTTCTACTTTTTAAAAAAAATTCAAAGTCAGTCAGTTTTTTTTAGCCAATTTTAATTTAGTTGTGAGTTTCTAATTACTTAGAAGTAAAAAGTGCAAACAAAAACAATCGTGCCATTACAGGTTTTCCTGAGGCCCTCCCCCCACTGGAGCTCGAGGTAGTCAGTCCAACATTTCCTCCACCACGATACCTTTGATGGCATTGATCTTCACATATAACTCTCAGCAAGACAGAAAATAAATATATTTCATGAAATGTCGAACTATTCCTTTAACTTAAAATCTTTACTTTAAGTTGGACAAAAACAAGTGAGGTTATAAAGCAGCTAAGAACTAAACACAGGAATGAAGTTACAGCCCAGGTGATGTCAGGCTCTGTTAATGACAGCAGCTATCAGCTGATCTGAGCTGCAGCAGTGAGCAATCAGCCTCTTTGATATGTTATCTGACAGGTGTAACTCAAGGTAATAAGACCACCGTGTAAAAAGTGCTGATTAGAGCAACGACTCCGCTCCACGCACAGGTTATCTGAGTGCAGTATATGTGTGTTTGTGTGTGTTGTTGCATGCAGGCATCCCCTCGATGACCTTCCATTTTTT
>JAJHUR010136481.1:0-27150 GCA_027495735.1 Lutjanus campechanus
GGGTGCAATATCGCTTTAAGAGGCCATTTTAACAGTGTTCATCAATTAAAGAAGCTCTTTATACTCGGATATCTTTTTTTTCCCCCCTTTTTCTTTAGATGGGAACTAGATTTGACTCTTGCTGTGAAGGAAATTGAAGAAAAAGCCATCTTTTTAAAGCAATAAAGTGCTGAAAAAACACTACACTTTATGATTTATGCCTGATAATATACGCAACGCCCATGCGTGCCCTTTATGCGCTGAGGCATAAAGTAAGGGTATGGAGGCCAGAGTTTGCCTCCCTCACAAACCTGCAATAAAAGATTGTTGTTTTTTTTTATTAACTGTAACCACATTCTCCACAAAACCTTAAAGTTCAACTGAAATTACATTGTGTTTTTTACAGCTACTGAACAATATCTGCTCTGTCAATAACATGTCCTGTGTTCTCCTGTGTTATAGTGCTGAGCAACACAGTCAAGTTCGCGTGGCGTCTGGTCCGGTTTCAAGCAGGAAAAAAATGTCCTGGTGACAAACTTAAAAAAAAACAGAGAAAAAAATTTAAAAAAAGAGACAATACTTGTCAATTCTTGAGACAATACTCAAAACTCAAACTCAAAATTTCAGGGAAACTTACTGCAAAAGATTTTTGATTTTTGGACTTTTGAAGTAAACTAAAACTATACAGTATCTTTATTTAAGATAATTTACTATTGTGTTTTAGTAGTAGTAGTATTGAGTAGTATTGAGTTTTAGAAACTCAGAGATTGTAAAAACAAGGCAGGAAATTGTATCTCAAAAATAGGTCACAGTAAGCTGTATTTGTCACTATTTGGTTGCCTTGAAATTAAATTAATAGAAAATATTAAATTATTAAACATTCATCTTCAATGAGTTTACTCAACATTTTTTTCATTTTTTGAGGGTGTTTAAAACTCAAAGATTCAAGTTTATCTAAAGAAAAAAAAAAGTAAATTATCTCAACAAAATGGTAGTAATTACCTTGAAATTTTGAGTTTTCTTAACTTTTTCCACAGTGCTTTATGTTTTATCTGACTTTTGAGAGCCTGGTGCATTGTGGTCAAAATGTGTGATGTCACTAACACGTGTGGCCTTCCTATGTCAGTCATAGTATAAAACCTACACCATTTTAAATAAATGTTTGTGATTGGCCTGAGCAGATCCAGGATGGGCCGACGTACTGTATCTGCAAGAGCAAATGAAACGTGAGATTCTAACTCTAACTAACTTTCTGGTTCCAATGTCAGGCACCCCCTAGTTTTGCATTTGTTCATCAGAATATCATTACATAGATGGAGACCCGATTTTGATACAGCCAATCAAATCTCGCATAAAGCAGTGATGTTAGTGAGGAGAAGGTCACAGCCAGACAACAGCTTGCTACAAAACACAAGAGCCACAGACTCTGAACAACAACCACATTAGCTTGTCTGCTTAAGTCTGCTTCTTATCTAACTCACAAAGACAAACACATCTTGTCCTCCACCTTAGCTTGTTGAATGAGCCATTCACTGGGAAATGTCGATATTGATGTTCTTGTGTGGTGAGATTTAAAATAACCATATTTTTCATCTAAATGTATACACTGAGCACTGGCTCAGAGAGTCCCATTCATTCTTCCCACAGACAGCGTTATATGACTCACAGTTGGAGGACTTCTATGGCTCGGATGGACATGAAACTCTCTTAGTTGCATCATCACTACAAAGGATGAAAAACTGCTCTGAAAAATATCTGGTTCTTTGGTAAAAAGTTGAGAGGTACTACAAGCCTGTGTAGATAAAAAAAACTTAAAAGTTATCTAAGACTCTCAAGTGCTTTTTGTTAAGAAACATCCAATAGTCAAGCTTAAAAATTCTGTTACATGCTGCTAACAGTGGGAAAAAGCTGAAGATTAGAGTTGAGAAAACTGACAGTACAATCTGCAGCTTAAAACAAGTCAGTTCTACCTTCTCGGTCAACTTTGATGAATTCATCAACAATAATCTTTCTTTTTTGTCTTTTGTTGCTTTTCTCCATCATAAAAGCAGCTGAGATGATTTCTCAGTGGAAATAATTAAAAGTGGTGGCCCTAACATAGACCCATATGATTGTTACATCGTCCAAGAGAGCGCCCTGTTTCTATGTGAGGTAACATTGAGGATATTGTTTAAAGAAATTTTTTTTAAATGGGAATACAGAAAGGAGAAAAACATGTCTTGAACCAGCTGCACCCCACAACTCCATTTAATTTATACATTAAATGTTAAGTTATTTTCATATTTTGTTGTAGTTGGTGGCAAAATATGAAAATGAGAAACAATTTGATGGATTGGTTTCTAACATTTAGACTACTACATCACAATTTGTCAGGATAGAAAACGACTGCTTGGCCTTGTCCCAACTATTTTCACAGTTTGTCGATCATTTATCAAGATAAAGATAAAGGCAGAAGTGATGCATGGACCACAATTACAACCACAGGCACTGCAGTTAATTCATGGATCAGGTGGGTTGGGTCATTAAAATGAACATTAATTGTGATGGGTAGCAAGTGGGTAATAGGGTTGATTGAAGAAGCCGTGTGCGCATTTACGCATGCAGCACAGCAGCATAACTTCATCGATTATTTCATTGTGTCCTCTGGAGAGTTTCTTCTTTCCAGTTGAGTTTATAACTACAGTTTGTAGTTTTGTCCCATGATATTTGCTGCAGTGACACTCCTGCATGCATGGAAACAAAACTGAAAGCAGCCTGTGCTGCTCAGTATCATTTGAGAGGTAAAATAGCCTACAGCAGGCATCTCAAACACGTGGGCTGGGGCCATTTCCAGGCCTGCTCCCCCTCCCTGCAACCTGCAGCATGATGTCCAAAATACAATATAATGCAGTCCACAAAATTATTTTATTAAATTACTTTTTTTCATCAACTTTCATAATGATTTAAACTACCCCTGCATACACAATTGTGGATTAACATGATTTTACCATAAAACAAGCTACAAAATACTAGAATTATTAAGATAAAAAAATATAATTGTTTCACTAAAGTAGACACTCATAATCAAATATTAGTAACAGTATAACTTATTCTTGCAGTAACTTTTTCAAAATTAGCAAAGATTTCTGTGCCAAAAATGTGCAACTCACACAAGTACTTGAAGGCAGCCATGTTGGATTTTGCACTCACAGGCCGGCTGCTGCCTGCAGTGCACTGACAATCCACCAGAGGGCAGAAGACGTGTCTCAGATCGCATACAACAGGTTTTTCAGAAAAGTATGGATCATATAGATGTTGTAGAGGTCTCAGAAACTCATGGATCAAATATGATGCAAATGGTGCTTTAGGGCTTACCTACCATTTCCACATCCTGTGTCCATCGGCGCCGCCTTCTCCTTGACACATTCTGTGCCTCCGTCCTGCAGCTGCTCGTCGCCAAGAGATTGATTCAGGGGGGTATGTCAACTGAACTTTTAACAGCTGACTTCTTCAGGCTTTAATTACAGAACCTATCATTAGTGGGAATCTCTATAGACCAACTTAAATACTCACTGACTTCATCATCTCAAAGGTCACATCACTTCATTGACTTTCCCACTGTAATAACGCTGCTAATTTCCAGCTAAGTTCATTTTGCAAATGTTTTAGGAAACAACCTTGGAGTGAGACCTCATTGCTGACTTTTTGGGGCTGAATCTCTACCCGGGGAAGCGTGCCATTTGAATTAGTTTTGCATTGTTTGACCTTGCAGACATCGTCGGAGCTCACGCTTGTACACACACCATGTTGGTCCATGCCATATGGCTGTAAATGATCAAAGATCCTATATTTGACTTTGAGATTTCTCCAGAGGAAAGCGGCTCTGCATTGGAGAGGAATTCACATTAAAAAGTCTCCAGCTGAATCTAATTGCTCCCCAGCTCCCCTCATTTCTTTAAGATGGAGCTCCTGCCATGCTGTGTGGGTCTGTGTATGTGTGTGTGAGTGTGTGTGTGAGCAAAAAAAAGGGAATCAGAATGGGGGAAGAGAGAGAGAAGCCCTGAGGAATATTGGTCCTATGGTATGGTGGATATTACATCCCTTAATAAAAGGCTGATGCCACGGGCACAGAGGGGCCAGGCAGAAAAAATGGAAAGAGACGAAAGAGGGAATAAGTTCCTTACTTTTAAGATGACTTTGTCTGCTATCATCTGGAAGATAGAAGAGACCTGCCTAATAAATTAATTAAATAAAATCTGGCGAGAACATCAGACATCCAAATGAAGTCTCTGATGGTAAAATGATTAATTAATTGATTATGGAAGGAACTGGTTTGTAGATTAGAGTTTCTAATAAAAAAGAAATGCTGTTATTTATCCCACCAAGGGGCGTCTGAGAGACGATTTTCATCTTCAGAATCATAACAGCGACTGACAAGTTGAGATAATTAATTCAATAATCCGGCAAATGAAATGGTGCCGTCCCCCACTTATTGCAAACTTTGGACCAAGTGCTGGCGTTTTTTTCTGTGCATTGACTCGAACTATTATTCAAAACCAGGCGCAGGAACATAGGAGGCAAAATGTTTTCATCTGGGGATGAGTCATTTGATTTTTTTTTTTTCCTGAGGAACACAAAAGCACTTCAGTGTGCAGATAGCTGGTGTTAACAGGAGTTTGATCAGTTTTTCAAATGGCTCGCATCTGTGTTTCTCTTTTAACAGAAACCAAAAAGCCCTCGCAGCTCTTTTTGGAGAGAGCCAGTTTAGCTGGAAAAATTACAGGCATGTTGAAAGGAAGTTTCACTTTAGGTGTGGACCTCAGGGAGGTTGTATTTCTTCAAACAGCTAGAGATACATGATGTGCGCGTGTTTGATAATCATACGTTGGCGAGTGTAATTGGGTTTGGAAGGAGTACAAACACAAAAAAACATCTAACTATCAATCGATCATCAAACTAAATAAATCCATATGCATGGACTCATATTGTGTTAGCGATCAAATTTTCATCCAGTTACTTTGATTTGATTTGTTGTGTTGAGTTAAAATTCCCATGAAGTCACAACTAATGTTTAAGTGTTTTTATGACGTGTACTGTGTTATACAGAAGTTTCCTGTTGAGCAGATAGCTTTGTAGCTAAAGCAGCTATCCTTTAGCTGTTAGCTGCCATTAGCTGGCTATTGTAAATGCAACTCCACGTTCCTCCCTAAGCAATAAGTACTCCGCTAGCGATTTCATGGGAACTTGAAAGAGTAATTTAAAGTTCTGTCCACAACCAGTATCATGACAGACTCCAGAACTCCAAAAATTCAGATTCCTATCGCTTGAATATAAATAACTGAATAGTTTAGGCCCAAGACACCCAGTACAAACCTTGCTGACCTCTCAAGTTAACTGGTTCTGGATCGCTGGTAAAGTTGCTCAGATGTGGAACAAACTGACAGCAGACTCCTCGTCACTGCTCAGATTCATTAGCTCTCTCAGCCTCAACCTCAACCTCTCTACCAAATCTAAAACATTTGCTGTCAATTCACTGAAAGTGATTTTGAAAGGGAAGATGCATGTAGATTCACGAGCATGTCCATTAGAGTGGAATCGGAGAGAGAGATCTCCTGCGTAAGTGCAACAGCTCCGAGAAGACTTGCCTCCTTACGTCTGTTAAGACACAACAAAGAAAGCGGGGAAACCAGATATCATAATAAAAAGCAGCAATTCCTCATACACGCTGCCCATTCCCACACTTTCCAGACTGCTCTCTTCAGATGCAGCGGCCACGAACAGGCTCAGTGTAACAGTTTCGGAGCAATCCCAACACATTTCTGGCTCCGTATGGAGACGTCACTGTTGGTCCAGGCATCGCTGACAGCCATTAAACTGTTTTGCAAACCGCATCTCGAAGAATCTTTTGCTCTTTCTTCTCAGACTCCTCTGGTGGATCGTGGTCGTCCTCCTCCTCCTCCCTGCTCTTCTGTTTCTCACAATTGTCTTTTCTTTGTCTTGTCAAGGTTTCCCTTGACGACCATATGGAACAACAAGACTTTAATTTGACCACTGAGACAAATTTAAGACAACCAATTTTTTTTTCTTTTAGATCTCACTGTTGCTGAGAGAATTTTAAGATCAGTGCAGTGAGACCCAAAAAAAAAGAACATTTTAACATCTTTAGTTAGGCTCAAATTAGTCTCCGGTCTCAAGACAGAGGCTATGTCTCATTTAAAAAGTATGAGAAAATGGTCAACGTCTCATGTTGGTCTCAAAATGAGCTTATTTATGCGAGACATAAAAGACAAGATCTTGTTTTGAACTTTACCTTTCCTCTGGGTAGCTTCAAGTGTACAAATAAACATGCCTTTGCCTGAGATGGTGAGCATATGCTTAACATAAAATAACATCATGCATGTGAGGATGCTGGCATTAGCATTTAGCTTAAAGCAAAGCTGTTAACATGGCTGTAGACTCCTGTTTTGTCTGCTTAATCTCAGAATGAAAGGCTTAGCTTGTGGTACATTCATTAGCCTCATAACAGCCAAACGCGAGTTTTTATTATGCTCAAATGCTTTATGAATTTGGGCTATTTAAATCAGACCCCACATGTGTGAAGAGATAAATCTTGGCCTTTGGCTAATCTGCATTCCCCAGTAACTGATATACAAAAGTCAGAGTTTCAGTTTTTAATCTATGAAAAGCAGCTCACACTTTTCACTGACCCTAAGTAATTATTAGGTAATTAGATTTTGAGAAAGGACTCCAAATATCTGACATATGTTAGAAAAAATGTTTTGCTTGCTGTAATCAAAACCTGTTGTTAAGAATGTAATGAGGCAGAACTGCAGGTAACAAATGCTCGCATGATACACACACAAACAGGCGAGGCGCGCGCACACACACACACACACAAACATGCTGCAGATAAAAAGAGGCAACACACCGATGAGGATCCTGTGTGTCGAGCCTGCCAAGTGCTCACCCATAATTAGGTGGTGATGTAGTGGCTTTTGTTCTCTCTGATTAATTATCAGCAGCTTTCAGAGTGTACGGAAACAGCCAATTAACTTTATCCAGGTTCTCATTCAGTTACTCAGATGCTACATGTGAAAGGTCAGCAGAGGTTGGGCTCGGCTTGGTCCGAGTCAAAAAGAAAGAACAAGGAAGGCGCTTCTCAGGCCTCTAAAAGGGCTCGATGCAATTTGCTAATCCACTTATCATCGCGCCGTGGTGTTTTTCCCATTTTCCACTCAATCTGCCTGTTACATCAATAATAGAGTGCTTGAAAAACAGGCGAAGGCGGCGCGGCGTTACGCGCGGTAACAGGAATACATCCAGTGAAGTGACACGCTGTCAGGACTCGTTTTTTGAAGTGAACTTAAAAGCCATTTGTCCGCCTTGAACTAAATTGTTTTCTGTGGCCATCAATTCCACCCGTCCAACACTTTTGAAAACAACAATTAATACTGTAGAGAAAAGCACGAACAGCGAGTGAAAAGACTTTTAATTTTATTCAGTTAATTTTGTGTCCTGTCAGAAACTATTAGGCTGCGGAGAGCTCTGACTGACTGGAGGAGAGACTCTTCGGTTTCGGCTGCGGAGTTAATTAGACAGATTTACTGGAGGAAGGTGATTGTGGCAGACCGAGATGATCAGACCGCTGTCAGGGTCAGTGGTGCTGTTATTTACGGGGAGGTCCGCTCTTAGAAATAAGGGTCCCGGAAGGGTTCTTCCTTAAGGGTTGAGGGTCTACCCAGAACAATTTGCTTCTGAAGAACCCTTTCCTAAAGAAAGGGTTCATCAAAGGTTCTGTCAAAGGCAGGGGTCTGCAACCTCTAATATTAAAAGAGCCATATTTGGCTGAGAAAGTAAATCAGTCTGGAGCCGCAACTGCTCTTGGAGGCCTTTCTTGTTTTGGATTTGGCATCCATAGCTGGCCAAGTGAGAGTCAGGACCACCAGCACAATTTAGAGCAGGAGGAGGAGGAAGGAAAAAGGAGCTGAGCTGTAGACAAAAGCTATGATGCACATTTTAGTTGATGAAATATTAAAACTTTTGTTTTTAATTCAGTGTTTTAGGCCTACAACAATGATAACTGAAGATTAAAAAGTATTATGTAAAATATATGTTAGGAAAAATTATAAAAAAATATATTAATTTCTATTTCATTTCTTGGTTTCAGGTCTTGGTTTGGTTCTAGATAAAACCCTCGGAACATAAAAAGGTTCTCGATTGGACCCCCTGGGTGCGTTCTTGTTGGCATCCTTAGGAAGTGGAAAGGTCTCGATGCAACACCCAGAGAGGGTTCTGGGTGGGGCTATTAAACCATAAAAGGGTTCTCTGTAGAAACTCTCATAGGGGATTGTGGATGAAATCTTTCACAGATGGTTCTAGGTATAACCCTTTATATATTCTAGGTAGAACTCCAAGGTTCTAACAAGACCATAATGGGCTCTCCTATGGGGACAAGTCGAAGAAAGCTCTATGGTTCTCGTTAGCACCTTCATTCCAAAGAGTGTGTGTATGTGTTGGGATCCGTGCGAGTGTGTGTGCACCAGGCCCCTCATTACCTCCCCTCTCCAATCACAGGGTGGATTTATGGCCGCCGCAGGGAGGCTGTGAAAGGCCCGTAGTGAGGTAGTTAGGTGCTCCAGCACATCCACAGCCATACACATCACCTTTATGGTCACTCCCGCCCTGTTCTTACATCACAGCCAGTCATAGTGAGGCTCTGAATGCTTGGGAGCAAACATCAAACGGCTTTAATTAAAGAACCCCAGCCAGAGTGGAAGCTGAATAATTTGAGGACTATTTTTATTTCGGTGTTACATTTACTGCAGAGGAAGCATGACGAGAGGTTGAGCTGAGAGAGAGAGAGAGAGACGGTATTTCAGGGATTCTACACAGCAGCACAGCTGAATGTGCTGTATTGTAAATTTAACAAAAAACAGGAACACACACGGTGGAATCTCCCCTGATAGTCAAGGACTTTAGAGCGCTTTGCCGCCTTGTGTTACTTATAGAAAGTCTAAAAATAAAGATACAAACGTCCTCCAAAACCGATGGCGAGTTGTATCGCAGGTAAATAAAAGCACTTTGAGTTAATAGGCCTTATTGAGCCGGTTCGATCCGGCTGAAATTGGCTTGTAAAGGTTCAGTCGGGAGGAAGTCCTCCCAAAGCCACGTGTTCATCAATTACAGTGTGTGCACAATAATTGTGCCATATTGATCTCTTTGCTTCATCTACTCTGCTCGCGTTCCTAAGTGTTTTCTGATGCAAGACCGTCCCCTCCTCTCCCTTTCCTCTCCTCTCTCTGTGTCTACCTCTCTCTCTCTCTCTGTCTCAGTCTTTGGCATCAGAGTGCTGAATTACTCAGCCCACGCTGTGACATCGCTGTGCCATTTCACACGATAATTTGTCTCGGGTGATGAGCCATCCAGCAACCAAGAGACACAGCAAAGACTGGAGGATGGGTGTAGGTAGGAATTTGGGGCTCCAAAAGAATATTACTTGGGGTGTTTATTAGAAATGACTCCAATAACTTAGACGCAATTAAGTATACAGATTTAAATCCAGGAAAGAGAGCACTGGTGTTGGATCGGTTCTCGGTATCCATACATGCTTCCAACCCTGAGGTGTTGGAATTTGTATTGGAAATGAAAAAGTTGGCTCTGTGTATCCTGAGTATGCAAACCTGCTTTGGGTCCCTAGATTTAGCACAAATTTTCACCAAATTTTCACTGCATGCTAGGCATTTACATAAAAACAACGTGGGAAGAAATATATAAATATATAAAAAGAAGTCCTGAGAGAGAGAAAGAGAAGCGGCCGTAGACGGAGCTTGAGAGTGAATGAAGAAATTAGTTACGTTCTGATTATTTAAAGCACCAATGAACATGACCACATCTCTGCACAATGTGTGTGTTCGTGTGTGTATCTCTCCCTGCAGCTCTCACAGACAGAGAGTAAAGAAGAGAGATGGAGACAGCAATGTCACCTGGTCGCTAAGTTTTTTTAAAATTACATGGTTTAATAAATGCTTGATTCTGATTGGTCAAAAACAGCATTCTAAGGTCTGTTATTTCTTTATAGCAATAGATGTTGCTATTTATAACAGACCGTTGCTATGAAGAGCAGGCCGTTGCTATGGATGCAGTACTAATCATAGACTCTGGAGGAGCAAACAGATGTTTTTTTTTAAATCTGTCAAATTATCTTTTTTTTGGTAGGTAACCATGTAATAAACAGGATAATGTACAGTGAGCAGGTCATTATTGTGAAATAAACGCCTTCAGGGTGATTCAAGAACCCTCTGCGGGGTTATTTCGCAATAATGACCGGCTCATTGTACATTATCCCTTACACAGAGTCCAGACGTCACACCTTGCCCGCAGTTATTGGCTGAAATACAGTAAGAGGACAGTGTCTCTACCACTGAGACGTGGTGAATCATAAAATTGAGGTTATTTTTGCGCACACTTTTGGACGGACTTTCCTTAAAGTTCCCATGATGATGGGAAAATATGTATTTTACTTTAACTGTCCCTTTGAAGATCTTTTTCTTGCAATCAGCACGAAAAGTGATGGAAGTATTGGTGTCAAAAATGAAAAACATAAAGATGAGAGATGACTTCAGACCTTGTCAACTCCGCACAGCTGGCCAGGCTGGTGTCAGGTTTTATCCCTTTAGAAAACCACCATGTGATATTCTGAGAGGTCTGATTGGATTGTAATTTGAGAGAGATTAGGACACCATCCCAGTTAAAGAGTAAGAAGTAAGAAGTAAGATCCTGAGCAACTCTACTTGTCTAGAATGAAAAAGCGGTTGCCATATTTGCTCAATGACAATGTCATTTTTAGTCCCTGCTTTCAATCCGCGGCTACAGATTTGTCTCTCTCAGTCTTTTATCCTGTGCGGTGAAAGTTATACATTAGTATTCAAACGGTTCCCACAAATCTCCCTCTCACACACAAGGAATGATCGAATGATCCGCAAGAATATTCAAAAATCACCTACTCAGCATCTTACTTATCAGCCCCGCCACCTGGTAGATGTCAGAGAGCCAGAGGGAGACGGAGAGACGGAGAGGGAGAGGGCCTCAGACTTCAGATTAAAAAAAAGGGTAAGGAATGGACAGCGCTGAATGGATTCTCAACACTATATTATGAAGACGTATCTCTTCTTTTCCATTCACGTCCCACATGCACTGACACACTGCTCTCCCCACACAGACACTATCCTCCCCATGGCGTTATCTCTCTCACCCTTTATTACTCTCACACAAAGCGTCGAGCACAGAGCCTTACAGATGTTCCCGCTCCCACAGGCGGCCCGACCACATTCTCACATTTCAGCAAACTAGCCTTATTATCATATTGGGTGTAATTGAATTAAGGAGCCGTTTAAACTGGGTATATTTGCGCAATGAAATAAGCACAATCAAAACTAAACTGCTTTTGACGCTTCATAATTGAGTTTTTAGCTTGCAAACATGCTCAGTGATGTTGTTAGCCTCTTTGTGTGGCACATATTATTTTCGTCTGCGAAGAGTAAATGTGCAAAGCAGATTTTTTTTTTCTTTCTGGTTTCAGTATCCACCTGCAGAGATCTGAGACCTGCTTGATGTTTTATCATGGATAGACTGCCAGGAGTGGGATGCAAAACAGGGCATACATTTTCCTGTGAAACCTCTCTGCTGGATGAAGTAGAGTCTCCCTACGCTCTCAGAAATAATCGTTCCAACACGGTTTCGTCCTGAGGGGCTGAGGTTCTACCCAAAACCATTTTCTTCTTAAGAACCCTTTTTCGAATAGAGGTTTCATCATTAGGTGGGCTTGGTTGCACTAACAAGGAGATTCTTTTAAACCTCATACATCATAGTTTAACTTTAAATTATGTTGCACCAACTTTAAACTGTCTTAAAATTAAGAAAGATACAATCTAAACTTTTCTTTAAACCTAATAGTATATATAATATAATATAACTATAAACCTTGACTACATTTATTTCTTCAAACTGTGAGGAGCAGTGAATTTAAACCCACTTGAAAAGGTTTAAAGTCATCATGAGTAGGCTTACTAAGCTAACTAGCTTTTTAGCCAGCAAGCAAACATAGGCTAGCTAAAGTTTTATTCACATTTTTAGCTAGCTAGCAACAATGTAACATTTTTTAAACTTTTAGCTAGCTAGAAAACATTGTAGGTAACGTTCTGTTAATTGTTTAGCTAGCTAGCAAACAATACACTGTTTCGTTAAGAAACATGATTTTTTTTTATATAGATTTTTTATTTTTTATTTTAAGGGCAAGCAAACATCCCCATATCGATTAAACTATTTAATTTAGTTTACATCAAAAAAAGATTTACACAACTTTGATTAGTTTTTAGTTGCTCTGCTCTGCTTCACTTTAAATCTGGGTTCACTCATTTTAAACCCAGTTTTGCTAAACTCTGATTAGAACCTATCTCTGATTAAATTAATCTTTGTTGGTGCAACCCAGACTTTTGGTTCCATTAAGAACCCTTTTCATCCAAATAATCCTTTTTAGAAGAAAGAAAGAGTTATTCAAGGATTGTGGAAATTCTTGAAGAACTCTTTCATCAAGGGTTCCTCAAGGGTTCTTTGTGCCATAATATAAAAGGGTTCTTGTTAGAGCCCCCTGGCTGAGTTCTAGATAAACCCCTTGGGATATAAAAAGGTTATTGGTGAGTCCGAGTTAGCACCCTTACAAGGTGGAAACGCTCTGGATAGAAATCCCAGAGACGGTTCTGGGGGGAACCATTACACCATAGAGGGGTCTCCTGTAGAACATCTCATAGGAGGTTCTAGGTGACACCTTTCACAGATTGTTCTAGGTATAATCCTTTATCTTGGGTGGAACTGGCCCAATTTGGGTTCCCTCACCTAATTTTGAACCATTATGAGCCTTTCCACCAAAAGGGATCTGGTTTGGAACCTGAAAGCAGCAGAAGAAATCTTTATGGCTCTAAGTAGTACCTTAATTTCTAAGAGTGTACAAATGAAACAGATTTCTGTTGACAGCCAGAAAAAAATGTAGCACACAAAGCGGTATAGATTTGTGGCTAAGGCTTTTTTAAAATGCAGCAGGATGCAAACAAAAGGTGGCCAGAAAATGCTTCAGCTGAAGAAATATAATTAACTAGCGCTGCATCATCTTTTTGAAAACAACTAAAAACTCATTTTGATGAAATTGCACTTAATCAACATCTAGTTGTTGCTCTCGTCGTGCTGTAGCAGCATTGTTAATTTGCTCGTTGAAAATGCAGTGCGGTTTTCAATATTGCTGACTCAGTCTGGACGGGCAGTGGCCACTAATGAGGTCGGCAGCCGAGGTCTTCCTGTTTATGAATTTATTTTTTCTTTTTTAATTCACAGCAGTTTGAATTTGGATGGGAAAAAGAGCATATTGATTGTAGTGTTTATTATATCTACATTAGCAGCTGACGGTAGAGTGGGAGACTACAGCAGGAGTGACCCAGCCCCGTCTACTTCAGTTTAAAACCCTTCGGTTATATGCCTTGCCCGGCTCTTATGATTCCATTACAGCGGCAGTCTTCACTCTGTGGCATTGACTAATGGATAGCCTTTGCTGCTCTGCAAAGTGTAGGCTGCTGTATGATGTGCTTCAGCAGGCCTAGAAATGAGAAAGGTAAAGAACTCACAAAGGAGGAGGGCCCTGTGAAATCAGGCTCGATGAGCCCCGGTTACAGCCCCGCAGACTGGATCTGAGAGCATTTGAATGCTGCCTCCGTGCCACAAATTGCTCTGGTGTGTTTGTGTTATTCGATACCGGCAGAGAGAGTGCTATCTAGCAAGCGGTGTCTTTTGATTCATCTCTGCGCCAGCACACCTGCTGAAAGGCTGTGAACTCACAGCCCTCGTGGCTCGGCTGAGCGAAGCTCGATCCGGAGCCCGCGGCCACACCGAGAGAGCACGGATCCATGAGCAATATTTGCTCTTGTCTGCTAAGAAATCGTAATCATGGCAAAGTATCTCAGCGGTGCAACAGTTGACTTGACCTCCCACACCCTCTCTAATAGGGGGAAGGAGCCAGCACTGACAGCACTGAATGCCCTGTTACTTCCATTTTTATTTGTACAACATTGCCCCCTAAAGTTTTTTCCTGGTGCTTCTCCTTAGGCCCCCTCGGGGGCCCGTGTCAGAGGACAGCGCTGCAGCGCACTATAGTGCTGTAATTTACCACTACCTGCTCCCAGCAAATTGACCCTGGAAGCACCTCACCTGTAGTACTCTGTCACATTCGCTTTGAGAAAAACACTGGGGAACCACAGCTGTTCACACACACACACACACACAGACACACACTGACACTGTGTTTCAAAGCCAGAGAGAATATGCAGATCCAAGACAAAGGGGGTAATTGAACCATGCCAGAGGGGTGCGCAAATGGGAGAGGAGCAGTGGCGTAAGGTAGAAAGGACGGGCCCCGTGCAGAATATTGTAACAGGCCCTAGCGCTGGGGTGTGCAAGCTATACAGCTCTCTTGCCCCTCTCTACTGGCTCCCTGTTGACAAAGAAAAAAAGAGGAAATTAACAAGAAATTTTATTATAACAGATTAATTTCCACTTATTGTTGTAGGCCAGAAGGAATTCTTACATTCTCCAATTGTAAAAAATGTGTAGCCTAAACATTGAATTAAAAAAAATGTTTTAATATGTCCCCTCCCCTAGTTCATGCTTGTGACTAGTCATGCTGTCTTTCATCGCTGCTGCGTACAAATGGCATGACTGCTCATTTCGCAGATGTGCTCAGCTGGACAGTCTTGACAGGTTTTGTGCCTAAACTAGCTACTGCATATTGTGTAATTGTTTCATCACACGATCAAATAGAGACTCGACATAGGACAATGTCCACATAGGGCTGGGTGGTATCATATGTTCATTTTTCTTCAAATATTTCTATAAATGCTTCTGAAGGGGTAAAGCACTGGTTTGACAGCTGCATTGCAGCCATTACTGTGCTCTTAACTAGTACATACTTCACATAATAGGTACTTTAAGAACATTTAATGTGCAAAGCTGGAATAATAAGTAGAAAAGAAATACAAAACCTTTTCTCAAGTATTATCACCTCTTCTGACCAGAGCTGCAGATGATCGTTTTCTGACTTTTTGAACTCAAACTATCTCCATATAAAGTAAGATGCGCTGGTCCTCCTCTGTGCACTGTAGCGAATCGTTACAAACAAGCCAAAACCAGAGCTGTCTGCATGTAGACATGGTGTAACTTATTATCTCCCTGCAGCCTCTTCCCCCCCCCTGCTCTGTCAGGGCAGCTCCTCCACACACGGCGCGAAGTCAGCTGAGAGGTTACAGAAGCCGCGCTCTGTCTGCAGTGTCTCATCCACCGTTGCTGTGTTTTTACACATCGCTCTCAGCCATTTCTTTGTTTCCAAAGCAGCATGGCCGCTTACGATTTCTAGGCGATTAGTTGGCACAGTCTGATGAAACTTTTTTTCTTTTTCGGTCATGCAAAGTGAGGCCTGTACTGGTCAGCAAGATATAGTCAAAATTCATACCTTGTGTACTTTCTCATCAGTTCATCACATCATCATACATATTACACTGCAATCATTATTGCCTATCTGAATTTTTTTTTACATTGTTGATTAGTTTTTATAGCTGGTGTGAATAAGCATATCATTTTGTTATAGGTTGTAAGTGGTTATTTTACCAAAAGAATGTGGCATGATTTTTTTCTTCTACGGGTGTATTTCTGAGGTGATAATCTGAATCACTGGCACACATTGTCAGACCCCTGGAGAGGAGTGAGAAACTTAAGTTTGGATGAAGACGTGCAATGTAAAACCATGCATCCCCTTTGCCCTCCCTCAGTACCGTGTTTTTTTTCATTTGCTTTGGCTCAGTTCTCAAATGAGAATTGCGTTTTAAAAACATGAAGTTCAAACCTCTGAGCAATTAGTATGTTGCTCGCAACAGAGTGGAATTTCTCCTTCTTTCAAGCAATGCACATGTTTTAGTATGTGTTCAAAACAGGAAGTACAGTTCTCAACAAACTTGCACAATAACCAGCCGTATATGGCTCGCTGATCAAAACTGATGAGTTGATTCTCAGTGAAACTCTTCACGACTGCTAAACATTCTTTCATTGTTTGAGCCATCACATGTAAAATAATCCATTCAAGTATCGAAATCTATCAGACATACATTTATATTCCATAACTATCTACGACATATGATGTTTATGATGGTAAATGCACTCAGAGTTTTGTGGCAAATTTTCTATGTGACTTAGCATGAAAGTTTTTCATTCATATTAATGTAATCAGCTGTGTAATGGGAGGTAAACTCAGCCGATCACCTCTTTGAGACTGAGAGTTTACACATCTAATTTCACATTGCTACAAAATTAATTCAAAAATCAAAAATAAATTTACTGTACACTTACACGTGTGTATCCTTTTTCTGTGTGTATAATATTGTGCATTACTGACCTTTACCAGTAAACTTTTACCTGCTGTTGAAATCTGAATCTAAATCTCAGTACAATACACGACAGCAACCAGCGAGACAAAACTGATATTCTTGCATACAATAGTAAGCAATCAGTGTAAACAAAAAAAGAGATGTATATAGAAGAAACGTTTTCAGGGTTGACTGTCATGGTGAAAAAACAGCGAAACATTTTGAGCAATACGGCTCACACGATAATAAAACAACTTTTCATTTTGGTGACATTGGCCAGTTTACTGACACAAAAATGAGACTTCGAAACATGTTTTGAAATGTTTTGGGTGTGTTTCTACCTTTTGCAAAAAAATGCAATAAGGTTGTGATGTACCATTAAATAGTGACAATTACATTTAAAGATTGAGAAAGTTAAGACTGTTTAGGAAAAAAATGAGCCAAAAGGATTGAGAAAAGCTGTAACTGGAAGGGTGGTCTACTTTAGTGATGAGTTAATGACTGGTTCATGTTAAGTTTGGTCTCTAAATAAGAGGAGGGTGTGTTTTATGAGGCTGGTGCGCCCTCTGGTGGCAGGAGGTCGCCGTTATATTTTGACGTTTCCGTCTCCGGCAGACATATTGCTTACAGGAGCAAATTCTGGAAAGCTAGAAGAGAGAACGGATTTAAAATTCACTTATATCTTCACGACTTGAAACACTCTAACCACATAGGACACAATGGGTAAGCTGTTCGGCAAACGGAGTGTACAGATGTGGGTTTTAAGCGGTGATATATTCGGCGGTGTCATCGGGAGTGATGATTATGAAATCCTCATCCTGTCACTGTTGTCCAGCTAGTTAGCTAACTCATTAGCTAGGTGGCTAGTTAGCCATGCTTCGTAGTAGCGTGGTGTGCGTTAGTAAATTGTTACGTATAGAACTGTCACCAAATTGTCTAGTCTAAAGGTAATATTTGCCATACAAGGTGTATTAACACAAATTTAACCCGAGAAAACAAGAAGTGCCATTTGTTATCCAACTTAAAGAAACTTAGCTAACAGTTAGCTAAGCTAGCTATCCTAGCACCGCGCTGTATCACCCTCTCTAAGGTGGGGATGACACGTTTAACTATCAAGGTTTTGAAGTTATTTTCCGTGTCATATCAATGTTATTATGTCAAGATGTAGGCAATTGCTAAGTAATGTTGGCTAGTCCTCTCCGACTCCCGTGTTTTTATTACAGTACAGGTGATGGTGACGGTGTTAGCGAGCTGTTGAGGTGCATTATGCTAACGCTAGTGCTGTTTAGTGAAGCTTTCAACCATTGTGTCGCTGTTTTTTCTGTGTTATTTTGCGGGTATGTAAACTGTAACTTGGCAAGAGACTCCAAACAATTTAGAAAAAAATATAAGTAATCAGCTATGAGATGACAAAGCAATAGTCATATTTATTAAGCACAGATTTGTGTGCGCGCAGTGGCTAGCGCTATCGTTAGCTTAGCTTTGTTAGCAGTGTCATTCAGCCTTGTTCTTCAAAACTATCTAATTACACATTAGTGTTACCGTTAATGCTGCTTAAATTCGTTATACATCTCTTTTGGGGATATATCAGTAGGCTATTAAGTGAGCTAGCAAATTCCATCCGGGATGATTACATGGAACATTTTTGACAGCTTGCTAACATCAGTGAGCAATATCCTAAATTTGACGACACACTCATAAACCAGCGCGTACATGTGACACCAGGGTTCCCATGTTTTCCAGACTATTCCCATAGAGGATTATGCTTGTTTTGTTTGTTACATTTTGTGTTCCATTTGTACTTTATAGTTACACTATTGAAAGTTATCTAAAAAGGCTAATGAAAGAAGGCCAGATACAGTCTCTAGTATACAAACTGTCTAAAAACCCATCCTGCTTCATTGTATCTGTCAACTGGGAATATATTGAACTGAGATATGAAGTTATACCGCAAACCTCTGGTCATTATATGTTGTTATTGTAACAGGAGTCCAGTTCTTCCCCACTGCAGGCTCCATTAGCCTAGTTGATTTGTCATTGTAGGATGTTGTGCTTCACTTAATCAGACTTAATTAAAACGTCATGTAAAATCCACAAAATCGCGCACACACAAGAAATGCTATATCTGTACAGTCCGTTTCAGATTTATTTGCAGAGGTTGTGATATATCTGCTCTTAAGATAACAACAGAGGGTTTCCAGTCCACACCCATTGTTTTAAGGTGGTGGCAGAAATCTCAGGAGTGGCTAACCCAAATCCTAAACAAATAAATCAGCATGGCTGGATACCACAAGGTGTAAGTGGGAGGTTTTCCCCGATGTAAGTCAGCAAACACTTAAACACTGCCCACCATCTTTCCTCTAGAGGCTCCTTGCTGTAGGTAGGGTCTATACTGAAATGCCAGTGGAGACATGTGCTCTCGCAGAGCTATTTCTGTGCCATCCTGCCCAAACTGCAGACAGTCAGTGCAGTTCACATACAGCAGGTTAATCTAGCTAACACAGCTCAGAAATGAGAGCATCCAGCCACAGCCTGTACTTTGTGTCGTCCATGCCTGTGGCTTTACCATCTGGGCATATTACACACATGCGTAAGCTTTTTATGAGACCGGTTGTGCAAATGTCTCCAAACCATAACATGACCTCAATTTGTGCCACTTGTTCCGATAGTTAACCTCAGGAACCCCTGCTGTGTCGATGGAGGGGGCTTTTGGCACAGAAAGTTGGCACCATCCTGTGCTGGTGGCAGGTTTCACTGTTGTCCCCACCTCTCTCTGTCTCTCCCCCTGTAGCCCCGGGTGACTCAGGGATCTGCCCAGTGCCCTGCTCTGGTGGCATGACTGCACAAATGCTGAGAATGGGCAGTTTGTCCTGTGTGGGCACCAATTTATGCTAACTCTGCGATTTAACTCTCCTGAATAAATACGTTTGTTCTGCCCGCCAGCTGACTGGTTGATGAAGAGCTTAGCTGTGTGTGTGTGTGTGTGTGTGTGTTTGTGTGTGTATTTTTAGGCTGTGTTGTGTAGTTTCTGTTAGCTTGTTTAGACAAGGCCTTTTTATATATAGACCCGTGTACACACAGTTTTATCATCATGACCTATTAGAGATGTCATGGGGGAAAAAAAGAAAATGTCTCTCTGCCTAGATATGGTGTACTCACCAAATTCAACTTGGACTAAGCAAATGGTGCACAACTTTGTTTCCTACTATCGTAATCATGATGTCTTACTGTATCTGTGGCCCATCAGAGCCGTCAGCCAGTCCGGCCAAAGATAACTATAGGATGAACCGCTACAAGAACAAAGCACTGAACCCAGAGGAGATGAGGCGCAGAAGAGAGGAGGAGGGCATCCAACTCAGGAAACAGAAACGAGAACAACAGGTATTACACCAAACATGTACATCCCACTTATCACATCCTTCATCTCCCTGTTTGAGATTAGATCAGTATGTAGTCTATGTATACTAAAAAGTAGTCTGGCTAAGGGATTCAACAATCCAGTGGTTCAGTGTTGTTCCACGCCACAATCACTGGATCAGATATGGGGATGTGAAAAACCTATAATATGTGATCCATTAGCCTTAACTATCATTTAAATGCTTAACTAAACCTGCTGTGAAGAGAGTTGTCACACAAGTAACACAGATGAGCAGCTTGTGCCACGTGAACAGTAGCTAGAACATGAGTGAGACCAGTCAACAGTGCTGTCATCAAGTCAGCTGTGTTGAGTTATTTTAAGCTCACTCGCCACTTTACAAATTGCTTAGTGGTTAGTAAATAGCAATAAATACTGAAGTTAATTGTCACGTTTACACAAAGTGATTGTAAAACGGTTATCTATCTTCATACATCAAATTTTTTTGATTGCTATACATGATTTATTTTTTCTTAATGTGTGACTACTTTCTACTTTTAAAACAAGACATTGTACTGATCCATAATTAGTTCCGTTAGACACAACCTGCATACAGTGTGGCTCTTGTCCAGGTCCCTTTTCCCTTCAGCTTCATAGAAGCCAAAATGCCGCCATACGCTAGATTTTAGGCCCTGAGATCCCGGTTTGATTTTGTGCATCTGCAGTTGTTCACACTCAGTGATTCTCACCAAATCTCAAGACGTAGCCTAATGTAGGACGTTAAAACGATGCTGTTTAGATCTGTTATCGATCACCTTCCAATTGGTTCAGCTGTAAGAAACTTGCTGCCTGGTTTTACAGAATATTTGCAGGCCATCATAATGTAGAGAATTTACGATTACTGGCTTTTCTGCATCGATTCATAATCATTCAAGAGAGATGCAATGCATCTAAGAATCAATTTCTTTCCCCCACCCCTATTTATAACCAAGTCATGTTGTGGGCAATTTATTTCTTCCTTCATTGGAGTAGAATATTTATTCCACAGTTTGTGCATAATGTTTTTTAGATGGCCAGGTTAAGCAAATTGCCTCAATACAAATGTATTAAGTTGTTTAAGAGAAAGAAAAAGATAGAAGCGCATTGGTATCATCAGATACTCAAAGTTTCTAGTGTGGCTTGACTGTGTCTCTGTGGGCTCTGACATTTTTTTTTTTTTTTTTTTTAATCACAGCTTTTCAAGAGGAGGAATGTGGACATTCTCAATGAAGAGGAAGCAATGTTTGAGAGTCCTCTGGTGGACTCCTACCTCAGCTCGCCAGTAACAGTGAGTGTCTATTTTCCTCACACCTCTCACACTGCATAAACAAGGAGAGGCTCTCACGCAGGACCCACCGGGGAGTTATTTCACATTACATCTCTGCTATTGTTATCTAGCCTGCTTCCCATCCTGCGGGTTGTGAACAGTGGAATCTGTGCTGAGTGTTGAGACTGCTTGGCATGTGTTGTTGCAGGAAGGAGTCATTACCAGAGACATGGTTGAGATGCTTTTCTCAGAGGACCCAGAGCTACAGCTCGCCACGACACAAAAATTCAGAAAACTACTTTCCAAAGGTATTTATAGTGACACTACATAACCGTGGTGCCAGTCGTGAAATCATCACACACCAAGCAAAAGTTCTTACATCCAGTTTTTACCTCTTTTCTTTTTCATTGCAGAGCCCAACCCACCAATTGATGAAGTTATAAACACGCCTGGCGTAGTGGAGAGGTTTGTGGAGTTTTTGAAGAAGAGTGTCAACTGCACACTACAGGTCAGTTTGAAAAAACTTTCACTTGCACAGTTCAGAATGCTTCCGTGCTTGGAACGTGTACAGAGGGTGTTCATTTAATATCTGTCAAGTGGCAAATGCTGTCAAATCGTTGCATCTCACGGAAAAATCAGGCTTCACTTACCTTGCTGGCTAACATTTTCAAACGGTATCATATGCATTCCATTCAGCTAAAAACACACCCTGTGTTAGATTTTGTTGCTGCAGGCAGCAGCACAGTATCTGATCATAAGCAAGTCAAAGCAAGGCAAAAGCTCTACATTAAACAAGCTCCAGATCGGCCGTCATTTAGCTGCTCTGCACAAAGCAGCAAGGTGTAAACTCCAAACGCCTGAATAGATCCCTAACGTGAAATGAACTGAAATAGCAATCTTGTCCTCAATGAAAATCTGGCTCATCTAATTTATTGAAAACATGTCAAGGCTTCAGAGTAAAAAGATATGTTTTTTTCCCCGACATCTTGTGCCCCCGGCAGTTTGAAGCAGCTTGGGCGCTGACCAACATAGCATCAGGCACATCCATGCAGACAAAGACGGTGATTGAGGCTGGGGCAGTGCCAATCTTCATAGAACTACTTAACTCTGACTTTGAGGACGTCCAAGAACAGGTAACGAGGCATAATATATTGTGTCCATCTTCGTCATTGCGCGTGTCTCTTTGTCTTCCCCTCTTGTGTTTCCTACTTTTGTATGTCAGTGTCCCTGTATAACAGATGTTTGGTGTGTTATATTTTCTGCAGGCTGTGTGGGCGTTGGGGAATATTGCGGGGGACAGTGCA
Source organism: Lutjanus campechanus (assembly GCA_027495735.1). Classification (NCBI taxonomy): domain Eukaryota; kingdom Metazoa; phylum Chordata; class Actinopteri; order Lutjaniformes; family Lutjanidae; genus Lutjanus; species Lutjanus campechanus. The sequence goes on from JAJHUR010136481.1 coordinate 22,378, forward strand.
GTGTGTAGGGACTATGTTCTGAACTGCAACATCCTTCCACCACTATTAATGTAAGCACATCCTCTTTGCCTCTGTAGAGGGAATACTTTTGCAGGCCTCGACTTTTCCATAATAACGTACTTCTGATATCATCTCGTGTACTGACTTCTGCTTTCCTTTGTCATTTCAGGCTTCTGACCAAATCCACTAGATTGACCATGACAAGAAATGCAGTGTGGGCTCTGTCTAATCTCTGTAGAGGAAAAAACCCTCCACCTGCATTTGAAAAGGTATCACTTCACCTCATGAAAGAAACACCATAAATACTGTGATCATTTTAAATCAGGCCAACTGCTTTTATTAATTTTCTTTTCTTTTTTTTGTCAACATTTTGCAATAGATAAGTGTTGTTGTCAAAGCATGTGTAGTGGTTAAATGGTGACTTAGGTACTTTTTAGCCTGGACTATATTTTCCCATGTTTCTGTTTTCTAAGTGACTAATGGTAACAAAAATGGTTTTGAAAATGGTCCAATGTTGAGAAAGACGGCTGCAGCTGGCAGAAGTGAAACTAAACTACACTGTGATCGTTATGGGCAACTGCACATCTTTAAAGCACCAAGACAGGCTAAGATTGTCATTCTAAATGTCAGACAACATTACAGAAAGGATCCTTACAGAGACTGACCTTATTTTAAAAAGTTAAAAAAAAAAATGTTTTGTTTCATTGCTCTCGCCAAACTCTCTCTTTGTAGAAACAGTAATTTTATCATCATCTTCATTCAAACGTGAAAGAAACAAAATAAAACTCACCAAAACTGTCTTAGCTCGTCTTTGCTCTGTTCCAACAATCACCGACTCTGGTTTGGTTGAAATAAACCCCATAATTCACTGCTTTAGATATGAAATTATCAGGAGAGCAGTGAGAGGGATGTTGCACATCAGAGAAGCAGCTGGTAGAAATGGGGGAAATGTAGTGCCAGTATATCCTTTTTGTATAAAGGGTTGGTTCAGAGTTGGTGATTGGTGATTATTTTGCTTCTGTCGAGTTTGAATAAAGTGTCTTACAATGATAAAATGGCTGTTTCTGTAAAGGAAGTTTGGATGAATTTGGCAAGAACAATAAAACAGCTGTTTCTGGGTAAGCAAAATATATTTTACCTATGTTAGAAAAAAAGGTCTCTCTCTGCACCAGTCCTTTCATAATGTTGTCAGACACTTAAATTAACAGTCAAAGCCTAGCAGTGGCAAAAACTTTTAGAACTTGCTTTGATGGTGTGCACTTGCTGATAAGGATTATGTTATGTAGCTTGGGTTTGCTTCTGCTAGTTGGACCAATTTCTTTCTCTTTTTTTTGTTCCATTTTGTCACTTAGACACAAAAACACGGGGAAAAAGGTTGAAAAATACTGAAGTTACCCTTCAATACTGCTTGGACACGCAATAAGGTGCAGGATAAAGCCTGTGTATGTTAGCCAAATGTCATTTCCATTCATGCAAAACCTGTGTCCTGGTTCAACCTGCACAGCTCAAGTTCCATTATTGTTAAGCCATAGAAGACATGGATATATTTGCAAAACATGGTTTTTCGACTCTCAGCTCAGCTGGGCGACTGCGACAATATTTACACTGAAGATTGAATGTTGCAATGCAGAAGAAGTGTTGTAACTTCATATGATTTCTTTTCTTAACTTGGTCACCTTATGAAACAGTAATTCAATAACCTGCAGTCAGGTTGAATAGTCTCTGAGGCCACAGTTGCCTGTATTTATCTGTCCAGGCTAACAGTAAATGCTGGTTGATCCCAAACTAAACTAACCACAGAGGTCACAATTATATACGTATATTTGAATACTCGTAGCCCACAATCTCATAATCAGCACTGTTTAATTCCTCAACAGTATGCACATTCTTGAAACTTGTGATGCCTTTTTTTCATTTGGCTGCTAATCTGCTGAAAACTTTGACTGTCTGTGTGTTTTTTTAAAGGATTGTTGAATTTCTTTTTCTCATCATAAACATGCATTCTGTCTGTGCTGTCTAGGTGTCACCCTGTCTGCCAGTCCTGTCCAGGCTTTTATTTAGCAGTGACCCAGACTTGCTGGCAGACGCCTGCTGGGCGCTGTCCTACCTCTCAGACGGCCCCAATGACAAGATCCAGGCTGTCATCGACTCCGGCGTGTGCAGGCGCCTCGTAGAACTCCTCATGTAAGCCCAGATGGTACTCTTTGTTGTGTTAGTCACAGTAAATTTGGCCTTTAAACACTCAAGATTCTCTATTAAACCTCTCTTTCTGCAGGCACACCGACTATAAGGTGGCCTCTCCTGCCTTGAGAGCTGTGGGAAATATTGTCACTGGAGATGACATCCAAACACAGGTGAGAGGACAACAAAGTCTGCTTCAGAGTTCTGACTTTATCTGTCAAAGAACGGTCCCACCACTCGGGAAGACAAAAACACATCAAAGAGCCCTACTGTTGCATTAAATGGGATTCACTCCAGTTTATTAGGAACACTTGGCTAAAACTAATACAGTCTAATACAAGACTCCTGGAATAAATCCATTCTTCATGAAGGTTTTAATGTTGAAACTGTTTCAGAGAGGTGTTAACTGTGTGGTCATTATGGATGGTACAGTTTGTGGTGCTGTTGGACTGTATTGCATCATACAGTGAGAAATGTCTGTTATTTTGCTTTGATATGTGATAGACAAAAAAATAGAAACACCTGTCAGTATAGCACAGTATAATCCAACAGCATTTGGACAAATTAATTGCTTGTTTTAGTTTAGTTTTTAAACCTGCTCGTGAAGCTCTTGCTCTGAACATCTTGTGATTTGTCTCTGTCAATGTTTATAGGTGGTGTTGAACTGCTCGGCCCTCCCGTGTCTGCTGCACCTTCTCAGCAGCGCTAAAGAGTCTATTCGCAAAGAGGCGTGCTGGACCATTTCGAACATCACAGCAGGAAACCGAGCACAAATACAGGTGACACACGGGCCCGAAGGTCATGACTAAAATCTGCAGGATACACTGTTTACCCTTGCAAAGTGAATTAAATGGGTTTGGTTTGGAAGGGAATAACATGGATCACGCTGTCCCCTGATACACAATCAATTCTGAAAACAACAACTTCTCTATTCTACATGAAACAACTGCAGCTCTCTGGGTCAGCCATGCCCCACCATAACTGTTGTAGTTGTAGGGAGACAGTTATCCAATGCAATGAGGGATTATTAGTGGTACTAATCTTTCTTTCTGTTTGTAAATAAAAAGATAATAAGATGGCCTGTTGACGGTGACATTCTGCTAACTTAGTCCATTGTGAATTCATATCATATCATTATGTCAGAGATATAATGAATATTGGTTGTATTTTTGGGCCCTTAACCCATTTTAGCATTTTCATATTTACAAAACAGCATTGATATTTTACTGCAGTGATGGAAAGTGCACACTGTAGTACACTGCTAATAAGCTCATTATTTATTCATGGTACCCCACTATCTGACATTTTGCTTCAGTAGCCCCCCACCCCACCATTCCCCTCCTCCTGGCCATGGCGGCAGAAATCTTCACTTCAGTGCTATGTTGTTTTTTTATGTAAAAAAAATAATGGCATTTTAATCATTTATTCTTTGAGAAGAACAAAAATGGTAATTTCATCTTATCTTTATTCATCTAATCTGGTCTCTGCTTCATTGGGTGGTTATTTATCAGATGTCCTCCCTGTAATTGTGTTTTAATGGCACAATCTTGTGCCGGAAATTATTTTTCAAAAGATAAAACATCCACGTTCTGCTATAAATTACTAGATGATTGACAGACCTTTAAATATATATTTAAATGATTCATGTTTTGTGACACAGTTTACGTGAGTAATGTTTTAATTATCTAAAAGTCAAAGTCTTTGCTGTCAGTTTAGTTTGGTATATTCCAAACATTTATCTGTAATAAAGATCACATAGTTTAATTTGAGATCAGTTTTTGACAAAGACACAGAGACTGACAGGTCCATCTATCATTCATCACAGTCCTCACAGGTCCACGATACTTCAGATGAGTTAAGGTGGACTTCACCCGTCCCATCACCCTGATCTCCGGGGTTTGGTTTTGTGGAAGTTGTCATGATAAAGATGTCATTACTCTGCTGAAACTGCTTTTTGAGACCCTGCCCCTGATTTCATCTGTCATCCTTCCCCCACAGACGGTAATTGATGCCAACATCTTCCCAGTGCTGATCGATATTCTACAGAAAGCAGAGTTCAGGACCAGGAAAGAGGCGGCGTGGGCCATCACTAACGCCACCTCTGGGGGAACACCAGAACAGATCAGGTCAGACTGACCGCAAGTAAACTGCAGTACACTACAGTATCACCTCAGCTCTGATTCATTATCTCTTTGTCTCAGTAAGTTAATTGTGTTTGGTCCAGATCAATTAAATGAACTAGTCAGTTGAAAGTGTTTTATGGTCAAACTTTTAATAATCACTGTGAAAGCATGAATAGCATATAGTCTATTAGTCTATTAGGTGGAAGCATGTTTTATAAATTTGCACAAATCCTTCCCTGACAGTGACATGCTGATGGACGTTTCAGCTCATTGGAAATAATGAGTAAAAACATAAAGTGATACATTCATTGAGGATTTAAATGGAGAAATTGGGTGATTTTAGAAAGTGGGCAATGTGCAGTATTGTACAAAGGGAGGGGCAATGGTGCCGAAAATTCAGGTAATAATAGAAAATAAGCATTAGGAATTATTAGATGAAATTAATAACAATAAATGTAAGGCACTAGAT
>JAJHUR010136482.1:0-27717 GCA_027495735.1 Lutjanus campechanus
GAAATGCACCAACTCATCTGGACTGAAAAGCAGCAGGTGGAATGGAGACACACTCCTGTCTTCAAGCTCACGCATACACCGGAGCATACACTTCGAAACACCTGTGAGTGTGCACACTTACTGTACAGTGTCGCACTAGCTGCAAGCAAGGTAAATACTTGTGTGTTTCTATCTGCCAGATATCTGATGGACAGATGAGTCCAGAGAGTGGCCGTGGGCTGTTACTCTACTGAACATGAGAGAGGAAACGCAGGATGTTTTCATGGTCCAACACACTCATTAGCATTAAGGGATTTTGAAAAAGCTGAAATGTCTGAATCTGAATATTTGCAAATGGACAAAATGGAATAAAAGAAGAAAAGAAAAAGTTTTGTGTGAGCCTATAGAGAGAAACTACATCATAACTTTACTACACTGGTTTCAGTATCCTCATTAGTGACTGAAAAATGTTATTTTAATTCAGACAGATTGAATTAAAATATACGGTTTATAATTTTTGTGTCTCTCATGGTGACATTAAAGTACTCAGGCAAAGACACTTAAAGCCACTATGTAGAATTTAAAAAATATCCGACTTCGGCACCACCCAGTGATGATATCAAAAAAGAAAAGCTTCCTTCCAAGGATGTGACCCAGAACCATTGAGGGCCACATACTGCATGCTAACATCTGCTAACATGCTCACAGTGATAATGCTGTGCTGCAGGGATGACGTATTTTTGTAGGCTAACTCAGAAGTTAGCATCATTCTGTTTTCTCCACAAAAAGCCAATGAGATTTTTCCTTTGGATTAGTGCAGAAAATAAGCTCTGTGACACACAAATGTTAATGATACACCTTTTCAAGCAAGGTAATCTTCACAAATGAAAAACACTTTTATAGTTTTTGAAGCGTAAATGCAATCAGCAGAAGTAAAAAAGCTACAAACTACACCGTGATTGCTGGATGTCACATGACCACTATTAACCGACCAGTGTTCACCGTGACAACGTTTCACGTCCCCGACAACCTCTGTGGTCTCATTTAGCCACTTGTTAGCAACCACCTTCTTTAACATGTAAAAGCCTCAAAATTCAGGAGCAGGGTATTTACTGCAATATTTTATTTTATGTCTCATAGCAGAATTGGAATCTGAAAATCTGAAAATGTCTTAAGCTTGCGTTAATCATACACTTAATTTCAGACATCGAACTAAAAACCCATTTAAAAACCCATTGACTGGAAACAGTAGTGTTGATATGCTAACTCATTTCTGTGTTTTATGGCACATTCCTGCAGCACTCTGTAGCAAACACCTTATAAATGTTGAGATATTCAACTGGATGAGTAAAGGCATTGACCTGCTGGTGGTGCCAGAGGAAAAGTGACTGGAGCTCAGATTCATCCTCAGGCGACTATTCACATGTAAAATTGAATGACAATCCATCCAATAATTATTGAGATATTTCTTTCTGGACGCCTCTAACATGGCTAGTTAACAATAATTTAAAAGATACTATAATCACATAAAAAAAATCTGCACATAGTGGCTTTAAGGTCCTGGACTTGCTTGAACCACAGAGAATAAATGTGTGTGCCGACTTCCTCTAACATACAAATTTAATTAGGGTTTGATGCCTTTCGATCTAAAGGCATTCCCGTAGACTATTCCATAGAGAGGAGAGCAAGGCATTGTGGTTAATATGCAGATGGCCTCCCCTTCAGCCAGTCACCAAGGGCAACCATTGACCAGTGTTTTTAATTACAGCCTATAGTCCTGACCTGCCAATAATGAACAGAGACATTAAAGAAAGTGCCGATTTTAAATGGAAACCTCCCACTGTGACACATATTGTATCAACACACTGACCCCGGCAACACACCGCGTCTGTTTGGATCCAGGAAGGCTGCTGTTTGTTGCCTTGTGCGAGCACATAGTATATCGCTAGTTAATAAGATGCTAATTGTGCCTCCACCGCCCTCATTCTCAGCCCATTAAACTTGACCAGTAAAACAGTGGTGAAGTGATGAGCTGCCTGTATGCAAATTACTGTTATTACACGCACAATGACTATAGTTCATTAGGGCACAATGTGCGGAGTGTCTGTGCTGAGTCCACCCACACGGCCCTTTTCAACATGCTATGAGACAAATGGGCGTTTTGTAATACGAACCTTATCTATAACTGTAATTTCAGGTCATTACATAGACTGAAACAGCTATAGTTGTCTCTTTAAAGGGATAGTTCTGATTATTTGAGGGGTTTTATGAGGGACTTATTGATAGTAAGTGTATTACTACAACAGATGCCAGTTGACATGCCCCTAGTACCAGCACCGCCCTACAAACACAGTATGTCCCTGCGTTGTTGTGTTTGTGATGTATCATTTGTGACATTTTAACGTTAACATTAGTTACGTTACTGCTATGTTGTTAATACATTATGATGTTAACATCTGTACAATGTCCTCTGCATGACATTTCCTGTACTCTATTTAATGACGTTGCTGCAACGTTGCACAACATCTCCAAAAAGTGGTGGAAGCATTGGGACGACATACTGGCAGAGCAGCAGTGGATCAGCAACTCCCATGATCTGCTTGGTAAAGGTCTGGAAAGAGTGATATTTGTCTTACATGACAGCAGTTTCCCACTAGAAAAGCCTGTCTTATGGCAAAGTGGTGAAAATATTCTAAATATAGTGTACACCTGATGTTGATTCTTTTTAAGTGACTAAAATACATTTTGCTGCTGACCTGGTCCACAACAGTTCCTTGATTAGCTTCTGTGCTGGTGCTCCTCTCTGATTCTCCAAACTGGGGACATGCCGACTGGCATCTACTGTAGGTAATTCACTGACTATCAGCAAGTTCCTCATACTGCAAACCTGACATCAAATAATCCGAAATATCCCTTTAATAATAGCCTAATACTCATCCACAGTTATTGTAAGTTAAAGATGTGTATGCTCTTTGTGTGAGTCCCGTACCTGTTTGTGCTGAGCCCTCTGCTTCGTCTCAGGACTGTCACCTTTGGATGAAGAGGACTGCTGTCGTAATCGAGCACCGCTGCCAGGCCAATCAGGTGATGATGTCATCATATTGCCAGAGGAGGGCCGGGGGTTGAGCAGATTCGGGGGTGTGCGGCCCCGAGTGATGTTCTGAGGCGGAGGCTGGTCTATCCTCCGCTGAGGGCCAGCGCTGTTCTGTCTGGGGACGGTGGGTTGGTGCTGCGTTTCTGTGAGGGACAGCTGCCGGCGGTTGAACTCCCCTGAACGTCTGGTGTACTCGTCCCCACTGCTTCCTCCACCTCCTCCTCCGCCACCCTGGTTTAAGAAGGTGTGCTTTCCTCCCGCTGGTCCATCCTCATTGTTACTATGGGAACTGACAGAACTGTGGCACTCTGAGCCCGAGTCGGTCATTCCGCGAGGGGACACGGGCAGGCACGCCGCCATCTGGTAAACTGGGTTCTGGAAGGAAAGGGGGGCTAATAGCTGGGCAGGTCGGCCTGGGGTGCTCTCTGCGGCAATTGTGGTGAGGTTCTGACCTGGTCTCCTCAGGGTGGGACCTCCAGGGATGTTGCCCTGTGGGGCTCTGGCTGACCAGCCTCCCACAGACGCCGGGCCTTCAGCCACTGCTTCTGAGGAGCTGGGACCTGGGCCACCTTCCAGACTGCGGGGGTCCTGGAGGTCCACCATGGACAGACTCTTGCTGCCGTTGGACATACCCAGGTCAGGTTCATTGGTCTCAGAGTAGCTTGAACTGCGTGCTGGGGAAGGCTGGATCCCTGAGCTCCTTGTCACAAAGAATAGGTCCTTATTTTCAGGGGTAGGGGAGGGTAACCTGGTGAAGTCGACTAATCTGAAAGAGATAGAACAAAGAAAGAGTTACATTTTTTCACTTTTATTTATTCATGGGAGTTTCATTGAAAACAATGCTCTTTTTCAGGATTTTTTGCGAATCACACGCAGTTACATATTCACATCTGGAAGCTGTCCAGTACAACCACATGGCTAAGGACCTTTCTCAAGGGGACCTCAGTAGTGGTAATGAGGGAGGTTCTGCCTTTTCACTTTTTGCACCCAGATTTATCCTGCTGATCCGGTTGACCCAACAACTTTCTGGTCACAATACTGAACTATTCTAAAACACTAAACTATTCTAACAGTGGCACAAGTGGACAGCATCATAGTCTAAAGTTTGCTGACATTAGCTAAGATTAGCTGCCTTTTGCTTCGTGTTCATAGCCGACCTAATAAGGCTTAAATATTAAACACTAGTTTTCAGTTAGCTAAAATGCTAAGTTCTTGTAACAGTAACACAAGTGAATTGGTGTCATAAAGTGTGGATCAGTAGTGTGCACTATAAAGAGAAATATATGTAGAATTTGCCACATTAGCCTCCATAAGCTTCTGGTCGTACCAGACCAAGCAAGGCTGGAGCAGCAAAATGCCTGTTTGATTTATTTTCTTTTGTCAAAAGGTATAAAGTCTCAAAACCACAAAACCAGTTCTAGATTTGGTAAAACAAGCAAATACTGTAATAATAAATAAATATTTGAGGTTGTGTGGCCTCTGCACTTATTTGCTTTGTCCCTCGTCCCCTCACCTTCCCTTTCCTTTCCTTCCGTCCCTTCAGCGGGCAGATGGAGGCTTTATTGCGGGAAGACGATTACCTTGACAGACGTGATTTATCTTCCAATAATCTCTATCATTCACATCACGCTCGTCTCCTCCCTCTTTCTGTGTCCTTCTCCCTCTCTTCCATTACCCTTCCCTCCTAACTTCTTTTCTCCTCTTCATTCTGCTCAATTTCTTCCCCTTCCTCAATCTTGGTGCTGTCGCCTTTTTTTTCCCTCCTACTTTTCATGTCACTGGTTGGTGGATGAGAAGCAATTAGCTGAGAATTGTGGCCTCATTCGAATGCTGTTCCACTCTCACAGCTTGCTGATGAGGATATACCACACACACACCGGCACACACACGTCAATATATGAGCAAACAGTGATTGTGATAAAGTAAAGAGGGCAGACTCTGACATCAGGTCATATAGGGACATCATTTAATTAGGTCTATTGATCCCAGGCCCCCTGATTAGCATAATGATAGCAGCTGTCTGACTCTCTTCCTGTTTCTGCTGCTGTCTCATCTTCCTGTTCTGTACAGTATGATCTCATCTGTCTGCCTGTGCTCTGCTGTTGTGTTTACTGGTGTTTTTGTCAGGCTATTAATCACACATCTCTCCTCCCGTTGGTCCCCGTGCCTTCATGTTAATCTTTTCTAAGTGTCACCTTGCCATTGTTCTGCCAGGGAGTCAGGACAGGAGATAAGCGAGATAAGGTGCTGTCCGAGTGTGTATTCATCCACGGGAGAGTAAACGAGGTTTCATCTGGCTGATGTAAACAAGCAAAAGGGGTGACACTCTCTCTGTGTTGCGGCCTCAGCTCACAAACTGAGTTCTGCTGAGTGTTAACTCAGCAGAACTGAGGGTTTGAGAACACACTCGAGCTGACTTTGAAGAACAACAGGTGTAAAGTATGAGCTTTGGCTTTACAACCGTAATTAGCCCGTCCCTAAATCACCTCCAGACCCGACCCGTAATCAAATATGCCAAGAGCTGGTTGCTGGCATAGGCAGTAAAAGCAAAGGCACTGTCAAGCGGCACAAAGGCCTGGAAGTAAGTAAAAGACAAAAATACTGTAAATAAACACAAGTTTTGTACGCAGATCATGGAGGAAAAATAGGAACTGAGCTTTAAAGCCTCCGGAAATTTGGCTGGAAATAATGATGATATCAAAATTGAGTGTTTTTAGAGTATTTTCACTGCTTTATTTTGGCGCCAGACAGCCCTGTCTGACAGGAAACAGAAGCCAACACGGGGGTTGCTGGACTGTTTGTTATTATGTGACTTAGGATGACTGTTTTTGTGATATAATAGCGGGATCTGAGAGGTTCTCAGAATTAATTGCATAATTTTCATACTAAATGTGTTAGCATAATCATGCCCAGCTTAAAGCCAATATCAGGAAAGTGTACAAAACATTAAATGACAAGATTTCAAATTTGGATTAAATCTATTTCTCAATACTTTTTTATTATGTACAACAGACCCTAATTTACATAGTTGGAAGGCTATTGTGAATTTGGGTTTCCTCTGATGAGCTGCTCCAAAGGTTTCACGTTTATATCATTTTGAGAACAGATGCATATTTTTAACTTGTTTATTTAGTGATGGAGTGATGAAGTCATGGAGTGAATATGGAGTGATATTTTATACATGGAGTCATTTATATTTATTGCACTTCAAAGACTTAAATGAGTCTTTGCCAACACTGACATTAATGCCAGCAGATGCAGCACCAAGATACTGTACATTAGCTGCCTGTCATCTTTTCTGTGCTGCTCACTTTAAAGAGATGGTTCTGATTTGTTTAGGTGGGACTGTATGAGGTGCTTATCCACAGACAGTGTATTACTGACTGCATATTGCGGTCGGCACATCCCAATTTTGGAGAAGCAGCAGGAGTACCGGTGTTGGAAGCTAAGTAGTGTACTGCTGTGGACAGCAGAAAAATGTATTCTAGCCACCTAATAGTTCCACATACAAATTAACTTCAATATAGATCAATGGAAAATAATAAGCTTAAACTTTGAGACCCTCACAAAGTTTTTATGGTGTCCTAGATGAACCGCCCTTTTTATGCACACTGCATTATCTTTCAATTCTATATTAATGATTCAGAAATAACATACAACATGCTATCTGCATAATAAATGAATAAACTCTTACCCTGAAAGGTCATTGTCTATGACCATCTTTTGCAGGCCGGTGGAGATGCTGCAGCTTGCCTCAGCGGGAGGCGAGCCCATATGCTCTGAGGACTGTCCGGGTGTCATCTGGACATTGGACGGGTTGGACAGAGCTGTGTTCACCTCCCGCAGGATCCTGGGCAGAGGACCCAGCTTGGAGGCTGCACTCTGAGGAGAAGGGGAAAATTATTTTGTTAAGCCAAATTAAATCATCCTCTAGACCACTTCAGTTTGGGACATTAATTGGATTTGAATTTACATGCTGTTTTGTGGAATTTTACATTTGCATATTTTTTAGACTCGGTTATTTTCCCTGCACCATGCAATCAACTCGCTTATTCAGACAACATACTAAATAATGAAACAGACCGGCCAGTCTGATGGACTGAAGTATCCACAAGACTCACTGTGATTTCTGAATTATTGAAAGACCAGGTTTCAGGGAGCTGGATGCTCTACCAAGAAAATCCCAACATGAACCTGCCCTTTATCTAATTATTACCAGCTTCCCATCTGCTACCACAGCTAATGTAAATTGTCCTTGTAAATCCATTAATATGCCTCATACAGCCTCTGAGGCTTCACAGTGTTCTCCCCCCTGTGCACTGTTTATGTAATGCAATCATAAATTATTGATTGATGTGAGATAAACATCCTAATGTAGTCTGAGCATGATTCAAATCCTCAAGCTTGTGATGATGCACTGAAGACCTTTGGACCCTCTATCCTTTATGAAGTCTACAGAATATCTAAGTGTTTATTTCTTTGATATAACTTTGATAGAAACTAATGCAGTACAATTTTCTGGATAATTTTCTACAGAATGTGAAAGAATGTATCCTGCAAAACAAGGTGGTGGCTTTGCTGTGAGGTGAAGTCATAACTTATCATTAGTATCATCACTCTAGCTGCAAGTCTCGAAATGCTGTGGCGAGAGGTCTGGCTATGCGAGACTAGTCTCAATATAATGTCAGTATTCTTATCAAACACTTTAACATATTGGGAAAAACTTGGTTTCATCGTACCATATTGTTGCTTTCAAAAGGTTTTCTAAGTAAAAGTTTGTGCATCAGAGAGCAAAACTTTTGCACACCTGTAGATCGACAGATGCGTGGGAGAAGACTACAGGTCGACAAAACAGAACAAAAAGACTCCCACACACCGTCTTGTGTGAGATATTTAATAACAACATTCAGTGCACAGACGGAACCAAATTTGAATCATATATTTTAAATATTTATCTTGGGTTTTGCAACTGTATTTTGACCAAAACATGAAATATTTTTTATTTCTGTATATGAATTTACGCACATAAATCATCCACCTGCCACTCACCTGAACGTATTATTTTCTCCCATTTAGAGACCCGCACCACTGCCCACTCTGCAGGCTACATTACATTTGAATTTGTGTTTTGTGTTTGTTGCATTGATGTCTGAGTGTTTTCTTTAACAATTTACTTTAATGATTAGAGAGGTTGCTTTCAGTGGTTCTAAAAGTCTCCATGCACACAGTAATGTCACTGCAGTAATTATCATTAATATTTAAACAGAAAAACTAAAATTCTAATGATAAACAGAGACTGTCTAGAGGACCTTTTACAGGTCCCTATAGGCTAAATTACTATACTACTATAGGCTAAATAATTAATTAATAATTTGAATTATGTTATTAATTAGAATGTTAATTTGGCCCGCTCACCCGCAGATTAACCACAGTGCTCATGGTTACAACTGCTGTCTGAACATGAAGTACCTGATTGCAACTACATGTGCAGAATTACTTCATACTAAATTTTAGTTTTACGTCAACAAACGTGGATCTGAGAGTAAAACTGGACTACATTTACACTTTTGTACAAGCTGGAATATAGAAAAGGGTCGATAAGAGCTAATGAAGTATGCCATCTTCAGTACCTGGTCCATCTGGGACACCACCTCAGAGAGGAGGGAGTGCAGGGTGGAGAGTTCCCTGCCGAGGTCGATGTACCCCTCAAAGCCTGCCGTGTTGGAGATTGTCTCTGGGTTTGAGATTTCAAGCAAGAAGCGCTGCATGTTGGTCCACTCGTGCTCCAGGAACTGGTTCATGAAGGACATGTACTCTTCCTTGTTACCAAACCTGATGAAAAGGGGAAAAAAATAAATGCAGAAATGTAATTTTAATCAATAAAAATCTACAATTATGTGCTAAAACACTAGGTGACCCAAAAACACAACCAGAAAAAAATACACCACACTTACTTGGTGAAGTTTGCCAGGTTTTGGGTGACTTTAGCGATGAGCGTGAGCGTGCGTGCTGTGCGGTCATCAGGATACTCCTGCATCAGATTGAAAAGTGACGGGGACATGATGGCCGGACAGAGAAACCGCAAGAACAAGGACGCGCTGATCAAACGCTCACTGATGTCCGGTCGACCCCGGTTGCTGCATTCCTGCCGCCATGATGCAAAGACCTCTTTCAGTTCTCGTGGAAAGACACTGGGGAGAAGAAAAGATGATGAATAATAACATGTTAGCTGGAGCAATATGTATAATTCAGAACAGGGTAAGTTTCAGCATATTATTTGCATTTGATTTGAACATTCGGCAAGATGTTACACAACATCTCCTTTTGTTTCTATATTTGTTAGGGGTGCAAACAAGAATAAAGCTTGATTGCAATCACTCTCCATACATCTGTATTGTCTGCACTTGTCAATGTGATGCTACATTCTCTTGATATCAGAATTTCCTGGCAACTTCACTTTGGTTTTTGCATTACTTTATGTGTATTTATTAATCCCTATATTTATATTCCAAATATATTAAAAAAGGAGCTCATTTCACATGTTAATTGAGTGTGTGAGTGTACATGTGGTGAATCATGTGATCTCCTGAGAGCTGCTGTTAAAGGTTACTCCCACACTTGGCTCTAAGTAGGAGTGATTTGCATGATAAATGTGTCTTAATCTTGACATTTGGTTAAGTTTTACTCTAAAGTAGGCTCTTTTGAGCATTTTTTTATTTCAGAGTTGCTTTAAAAACTCACTTATCCAAGGTCTGAACAACAAACTACTTTTATAAATGATAACTGCTGCTAACTGGCATGCAACCTAATCAAAAGCCCCCTCAATGAGCCTTGTTAATAACTAATTTTGATTTAGATTCTGGCGACTGTTTCCAAGACACAATATATAAAACAGGAGATTTTGGTGCTATTAATTCTTCCTTGTTCTGGCCTTGTTATGCAATTTTATACAGAAAAATAAAAAAGCTTAAAGCTGTGTCCCAGTACTCACCAGTACGAGTTGATGATTTTGCAGAAGGCCAGCTCGCAGCACATCTTCAGGTTGCTCTGGTGTTCTGGCAGGTCACCCGATGAACACTTGGACGGATCCACCTCACAGTTCTCATCTGACTCATACAGAGCCTTGATGAACTCACCTGAAGAAAGAAAAAACAAACATGAGAAATTGAGGGATATAGAAGAGTTTGTAGGTCTGTTTCCTAGTCTATCTGTGAGACAAACACAGCAGGGAGAAGAGGAACTGTGATTGTACTTTTTTTGTTTGTGATTTGAAGTTGTTCCAAAGTGCTGAGCTAAGCTAGGACAGAGGAAGAATATGATGCCAAAGCTACAGGGAACAGAGTTAGACATTGTCCTTGATCACTCCCTGGTTTGACCTGTGACAACAAACACAGAGACTGACAGACCTGGGAGGTTCTCATAAGCCGAACAAGGTTAAACTCACAAAAATGGTGGAAAAAATAACAACATCCTCTTTGTTACAGCCATACCGATAAAAGACAGCATTACTGCTACGATCTCAATGAGTCAACAGCCTGTAAAGGGACCCCGTGGCTGTCCTTGTGTTGCCCCAGTCGCAGTTTCAGTGATTTCAACAGTTTAGCCAGACGTTAAACAAAAAAAACTCCACCAAAAACAGCCATGCATTATTTACGAGCCCTCAATATTTCTGTGGAACAGCCCAGAGAGAAACATGCATGGAAACAGGCGGCCAAAAAGAGAGAGACACACACAGAGAATGACATAAACACACAAGTCAGGCATTAATATTTGCAGCATACAGAGAAAGTGACGAGTGCCAGGAAGGATGTGTGTCGTTTGTAGATTAAACTACCACTGTGTACATTTCTGAATCGGGCAGGGAGAAAAGCACACAGTGCATACAGAGTGCTTATTGTTAGGACTGCAGACAGACAAACACACCTGATCTAACCTTGGACTAACATTGTAGAAGTGGGAACAGGGGGGTCAAACAATCACCTCATAATAATCTTCTACAAAGCCGATCCTGTAAGTGGTTTAGAATTCCAACAACGCCCGTCAAAGCCAGACAAACATATTTCCTGTCACAGTCTGAATTGTGTTGTCCACGGTGAGCCTCCGAAAACAAAAATTGAGATGACGGATGTGTTGCTTCAGTTGTCTCGCTGTCAAAATGATTCTTGGACGGAGAGGATTGATGCCTTTAATCTCTAATACCATTTGGTGTTTTGATTAATTGTACTATAGCACTGGTGGACTCAAGGGCAACCGCCCCACTCCATTGCCTCATGTTCGAAGAAATGCAGCAAGAGTGCCTTTTTTGGATGGCCCATTGATAGATAAAACATGATAAATAGCATCTAGAGTGGTCCAGTGACCAGGACAAAGTGATAAAGTAGCTTCCAGTATGCCCTTCCAGTGGACAAAATGTGATAGTGCCCTCTAAAGTGCCCTTCCAATGGATAAAACATGATAAAATACCCTCTGGCGTGCCCTTCCCGTGGACAAAATGTGATAAAGTACATTATGACATTCAGCACACTGGGGCTCTAATGCGTACAGCTGGTGCCCTTTTTAATTTTTTCACCCAAGCCCCTCAGACAGCCTGAATCCACCACTGACTCTAGCCACTATTAAATAGACTGCCGCTGCAGTAAACTAAACATTTTTCATGACTGAGTAAGTGAAAAGTTTAGAGGTGACTGTGAGGACAAGAGAGAGCAGAAATAAGCTCCCCATGCTGCAGCAGAAATGGACAAACAGATAAAACAAAAATACATAAAAAGAGGAACTTCAAGCAGCTTTTCTTTTTTGGCTTTCAAAACTATTTCTGCCTTGAACAGCAGTAGTTTACAGCCTCGCTTCCAGATCAGCGCTCCTCTCACTCACCGAGGGCGTCCTGCAGGTACTTCTGTCCCACCAGTTTGAGGTATTCCTCTATGGCCTTTGTCGCTAGCGTGTTCTCTCTGAAGATGAGGTGCTCGTTCTCCCCGCAGCGATCTACCTCAGACATCATCAAGTCTGTGAGGAAGTCCTGCAGGAAAAAAAAAGCAAGATAAGAACAGGGTTAATAACTTTAAGTCCTAAATTCCTATATGTATTATCCAGGAATTATAGCTGATAAAGATGTCAGTACATTTATAGTGAAAGCTGCATCTGATGCCCCACTAAACCCCACTAAAAAGTGGTCAGTGGTTGACTGATGTCATGTAACAATAGCTGCACTTATGGAAGCCTAAAGTAATACATACTATCATATAATAAACCCTGTTCTGCATGTAAATTGATGTCAAATTTTGTTGCCAATATGAAGTGGAAAAAGTGGGTATTTTGTCCTCCTCTGCTTCATTTATGCAAGAAGTCTGAGGGTCCAGTTGTGTCTACACTTGCCAGAGAAACCTCGGTTTGTCATGGTAAGCCATGTTTCTTGTTTACATTTGGCATTGTGCACCTGGAACGCTTTGAGGTTGGAAGTTGGAAATCTCAACTGGAATATTCCGACCTATGACTTTGAATGGAAAGCAGCATCTTCTGTCATTTATTCCACCTGTCCACCAGTGGTTCTCCATGTGCTTTGTGTTGAAAACCAGTCATCTGACTGGTCTCCTGCTGCAAACATGCTCTCCATCACTAATCTACCGCAGTATAAATACACCCCTCAGCCACTATTCACCTGTTTGCCAGATTGTCGTGAGTCACCATAATTCTTCCACGAGCCTTTCTTCTGTCTTGCCTGTCTGTTCTGATGAGCCATTTGGTCTAACTTGCTACTTCTTTTTCTTATTTGCATATTCCTGCACAAACTGTATAGCTTAAATAACAGTAATATTATACTTTTGCTCTACTGTTTTTTTAAAAATATTTTTTCATGTTGTCAATTTTCTATTTTGTTATTTATGCTTCTTGACTTGCAGGACTTGCTTTCATCTTTAGTTCTATTTTTCTTGTACTATGTTTACTGTTCTAGACTAACATAACCACAGCAAATTCCTTGTATGTAAAAACCTACTTGGCAAAAAAACCAAAAAACAATTCTGATTCTGTCTGCCAACTAGGTTTGTCTCGCTGTGGGTTTGTGTAAAAAGGTGGTAATTAAATAACTCTAAATCACAGTTAAATAACAGTGTGGGTCAAAAGAATGCACATGTGTATGACTTATCCCACTGACTTCTTA
This sequence comes from Lutjanus campechanus, assembly GCA_027495735.1. Classification (NCBI taxonomy): domain Eukaryota; kingdom Metazoa; phylum Chordata; class Actinopteri; order Lutjaniformes; family Lutjanidae; genus Lutjanus; species Lutjanus campechanus. Next base: position 13,230 of record JAJHUR010136482.1, read on the forward strand.
CAAAAGAAACATATGATGAATACAAGCAAAAAACTAATTACCATTTTTTTGAACCTGCATTAACTGTTTTTGGGTCATTTGAGGGCAGCAGAATACCTACATGTTGCCTATCACAAGTTGATGTAGCAAACTCTCAAACAAACTGTTTATTTACACATCCAGCAGGTACAGAGCAACATTAACACTTATTTGGAATCACTTTTCTGGCCACCTGCTGAACATAAATCCAATCTTCTCTCCTAACTCTGCTCTGGTCTCCACTAATTCCTCAGGGAAATATGTGTCTTTTTAGTGGCTAAATTAAGCACTATGTTCACCAGCTAGCTGCAGACTTTCCGTCTGCTTCTGGTGCTGGGCAGGTAGTGTAGCCTGAGCTTTTAGAGCTTTTCACTGGAAACAAAGCTGATGAGAGAAATAAGAGTGAACCAAACAATAAAGCTGCAGTCTGGAAAAACAAAACTGTGAGCTGAAAGATGCTAAAACTCTACGCAGAGCTGAGGGAAACATCAGAGTGGGTGTCACCATTGACTTATATATGTAGACGCCCCATTGGCCTTTGGATAGTACAGAAGTTTTGCCACCATATCAAACAGGGCAACACTGAGCTGTGAATTAATACTTAGAATCTGTAGTTTTTCTGGAGTAAAAGCACTATAACATTTTTTCTCAGTTGATTTCAATAAGACATGCCTTGTTCAAATGTTTATGATCTACATGGAGTAAGAATAAAAGCAAAAGCAGTCAGTGGGGCTCCTGTGTATAATATTTCTGTCTGTCACTGGGAGCAACTCTTTTCACATACATGTAGTCATTTGATCCACTGTTGACATAAAAATAAAAAAATAAAGGTTGCAGCAAGTTTAATAGCAACACTATCTACAAAATGTTTCTCTTCTCTGTCTTCAGCTGTTTCAGACTGTCTTTGCTCTTTTTTTAATTCACAATTAAGGCTGCACAGTTAATCAAATCAATTGCAATATCCAACCTGCACAAGCTGCAATTTTTTTGATAAATAGAATAGGAATAGAACAGGATAAATGTGCAACAAAAATGATTATTCCCACTAATTGTGAATCATACTGTAATCGTAATATCTCTTAAAATAATTGCAATATGATGTTTGTTATGACATCGTGGAGCCCTACATACAGTTTGGAAAGCTACCTTTGAACTGGGAAGTTCCTCATCAAACCCCAAACTCAAAATCCAAGATGGACCCCACTGCTCAGTGCATCAGCAATAGCAAAAAGCTGTTTATTAACAATTCTGTCTCTTGTGTCTCATTAAATCAGTCGTGCACACAGTACTGTCCAGATTGTATCTGTGGACGTGTTGCCATGATGTTTGTATGCGCAAAATACGGTGTAATGTGTTGCTATCAAGCACAAAAAAGTTATTTTCTGACTTGTTGTACTGGATCGGTCCAGGTAGCACTAATCACCTTTGACAGTTGCACCTGTTCACTCTACACTGCCATGCTGGTTGCGACAGGTTTTCACATCACATTTTTATGACCAGTGAATGAGAACAAAACATAATTCTGTCATTACAATAAATGAGAGGGAAACAAAATAGCTCTATTCATATCATCCTTTGAATTTGACATATTCCAGAGCTGAAACTCAGCATGCGGAGAGAAACAACATGTTTACCACTGAGCAGACAAAAAAAAACAGTGACAGGACTCATATTTTCATATAATGGCAGCAAATGTTTCCCTCACTTTCATTCAAACGCTCAAAGAGAAATTCTGACACCTGTTTTTCAGTGAAATGACTCAACGAATGCAGAAAAATGCTCGTCTCTGTTTCCCACTCGTACAAACCGAGTAAATGCGGATGTCCGTAGTAGCCAGCCAAGTTTCTACTAAAGTTATGATCACTTTTAAACAACACATGTCAAGTCTGAAATGTGTTTCATCTTTGGTTTTTAATTGGCAGTGTGAATGATTTGGATTGAATGCTCTTATTTATTTGTCTTACTCCATAAGGACTGCATAGTATTCATCAGGTGAAAGAAAATAACAGTTGGAGACAGGCGTTAAAGAAAAAAATTCAAAGTCGGAAAGGGAGAGATGGAAATGGAGCCATCTGGGGATGAATCATCCCTTGTTTAGATCCCTTCAACAAATTTCTGGGTGTACTCTCATGTAAGTCCCCTGGCAGCTTGTTAAACTAGGGGAACCAGCGTATCAGCGAGGGAGAAGAGAGGCGAGTGACAGATGTACAGAGAGGAATAGAGGAGGAGAGGAAGAAGAGACAGAGCGGTGGTCTTTAAAGAACAGAGGAGGAGGCGGAAAGAAAGCGACAGAGCCTCTCAGACGGGTTTCTATAGCTGCTGCAGGAGCCTGTTATCCGGCTAATCAAAGATACACCACAGGGAGCCAATCACCCACTGATGTGCAGCGAAAGGAGCCTTTTTGGTTAACGCATTTGCACATTTTCACACATGCATCAGCTCCATACACACGTATACACACACACACAAACCTACGGAGAAGAAAATCTAAACTTAAGTTTAACAAATGCGCATATCAATAAACACTTAAATCAAACCCTGACTGAAGCATAAGAGGTGTGTATGTTTATCTGTGTGTGTGACTTTGTAGCTGGTTTGCTATTTACACAGACAGCTAATGAGACAAATAATACACTGCTTATAAAAAGAGGTGACTTTCTGTGTTTATTCTTACACAATGTTGAATCAAAGGGGATTAAAATTGACATTTTTTCACTGATTAACAGAAAAGTACCCTCTTAAAGACTACAAAGTGATTTAAATGCTGTGCATGTTTGCATTAGTGCTCACTTGGGGCATATTAATATCCTCATTGGTGTAGCCGGTTGGTTTTAGAAGTCACATAATGAGTCAGATGGAGATCACCTGTGTGTAGATTTAACACACCCATGATACTAATTAAGGTATCGTTCCATTCAGGTCAAACAGAGTCAGAGTGCTGTTATTGTCCATACTGTCTCACTTGAAAGGCTCTGTTACACTAAATGGAAAGGGACCTAATTAGTATCATTAGTAACACCTGTGTTTACCCGACTGTTTCACATCAGTCCAGACTGGCCAGTAAACACAAACAAGTAAACAGGAGTGATGGATAAAAAGCACTATAATGTCTACATTTCTTAAACAATTTCTATTAGTTGTTTCCATGTTCATGACTGGGGTGCCCTGGTAGTTGGTAGAGCGTTTGCACCATGCACAGAGGCTGAGTCCTCAGCAGCAGCCATATGTTAAATTCCAGCATGTCTCCTCCCACTTTCTCTCTTATTTCCTGTCTATCTAAAGCTGTTCTATCGACTAAAGCCCGAGAAGAACAAAACTAAAAGGCTCATAACAAAAAAATCTTTTTCCTACTCCACATAGTGTTGTTCAGTTTTATTTTGCACAATCAAAAAAAAATATACACAATAAAGGCAAAGATGACAAATAATATACAGTGCAGGGACATGAAAAAAACCCAGAGGGCTTATTTGGAGTCTGGACATTTGGATTCAGCCAGTTTGTATTATAAATACAGATCCGAGGTTTGGTTTGGTTTAGTTTTGTGGCCAAACCTACACAATGAAGACTGAGGAACACCAAGTAACTCCATAAACTGTTAATATCAGAACACTTAAGTACGCATTAGGGGATGCACATAAGAAAATTACCAAGTCACTTCACAGCCCTCAGAGTACAGTTCATTATTAATTTATCATTAAGAAATGAAAAGAAAATCAAAAACTGAATGACTGTGCAAGAAGAACGGCTCGTGAAGGAGGGTACCAAGAGACTTATGACAACCCTGAAGAAGTTCAAAAACTTCAGAGGCTGAGTTTGGAAAGATTGTGCATCAACAACAACACTTGGCCGGATGCTTCACCAGTCACAGATTTACGGGGGAGTTGCAAAGAGAAAGCCACCTCACATGACATCTCAGCTACAGTTTGCCAGCAGCCACGCGGGGAGACTTTGAAGTCAGCTGGAAGAAGATTCTACGGTCTGATGAGACCAAAATTGAGCTTTTTGGCCATCAGACTAAACGGCATGTCACACTGCAGTGCACATCATCATAAACATAGCATCCCCGCCGTGAAGCACGGCGGTGGCTGCATCATGCTGATGCCCCAGAACACTTCTGAGGGTAGAGGGTGAAATGAATGCAGAAATATATACGGGGGAATCCTGGAGAGAAACCTGATGTAGCCTGAAAGAAACCTGCGACTTGGAAGAAGACAATGACCCAAAGCATAAAGCCAAAACTACAAACAAAACAAAGTTTGTCCTGGAACGACTTGAGGATAAAAATTCCTGCCAAAGGAATCTACTAAACTTGAAGGGAATGAATGCTAATCAAAACAAGTATTTAGTTTTTTATTTAATTTAGATAACTTTGTAGAGATCTGTTTTCACTTAGAAATTAAAGTGTTGCATTTAAATATAGGATACTAATTCAATGTTGTAAGACAAAACATGAACTTTAAAGGTGTAGTTTGAATTATCTGAAGTGGGTCTGTATGAGGTACTTGTTGAAAGTCAGTACAGTATATGCAGTTCAGTTTGTCTCCAGTTTGGAGAATCAAAGTCATCAGCATGGAAGTTAAGCAATGAACTGCTGTGGACAGGGCCAGCACCAAAAGGGATTTTAGCAACTTAAAAATAGGTCTGCAGAAACATAGTTTATGTGTATGTTATATTTAGAATATTTTCACTGCTTTGTCTTGCCATCGGACAGCCTTTTCCAAGAGGAAACCACTGTTATAGAAGCCAGATATTGCTCTCTCCTCACCAACCAAACCCCATGGGCAAAATCAGCAATTTTATCTCACAGAGCACAGGAGTTGCTGGACAACCACTGCCTGACCGGTTAGCTTGTTTGTGTTATTGTGAGACTTTAGTGTTTTAAATTAGTAGGTTACATTTACCGAAGTCACACAATAACACAAAAGAACTAACAGATCAAGGCAGCGGTAGACCAGCAACTCCAATGTTCTGCAAGATAAAATTACAGATTTCGCCTATGGGGTTTAGTTGGTTTGGAGAGAGAGAAATATTTGGTTAGTGTAACAGTGATTTCCCCTTTAAAAAAGCAGTCTGATGGAGAAGTGAAATGGTGAATATTCTATATATATATATATACTGGGGGTGTGCCGACCGTCATCTACTGTAGGTAATACACTGTCTATCAATAAATACCTCACCCAATCCTATATCAAGTAATCTGCACCATCATTTTAATGCAATCTGTTTTTGATGATAGTTTCTAGTCCAGAAAATCTCAGCTATTCCGACAACATTACATTAAATTTAGGTAACACTTTGACATTTAAATGATATGAAGTAATAATGATAACTGTAAAGTAATATTCCTATTTGTCAAGAACTCACTGGACAGAGTGGAGTTCATGTTAATTATAAATAAGGGATGCAGTAGAGAACAGCACACACAACACACACAGTAGATGCCTGAGGAAACGTGACCTTTTGTGGTGTATGGACACCCATCCCATTATTAGACCAGGGGTCTTGTGTGTTTTCTTTTTTTTTTCTTCTTTTTTTTTTATTGGAAGAAAATGTCATCCCAATTATGATCTTTCCTCTAACCTCTACCCTTCTGTGGCTCTCTCCCTCCCTCTTCTCCTCCTCCCTCCCTCTGTGCTCTGCACTCCTTATGTGGCCACTGAGGCGAGGCAAATCCAGGCCTGATTAGAGAGGACGGTCAGATGAAATGGAGGAGGAGAGAGACATGGAGGGAGACAGAAACTGAGAGAGAGACATCAAAAGAGAGACAGAACAATAACAGAGTAATTTCTGCTGGTAGCCTAAAAAAAATTGGAACTAACCACCTCTGACAAGCTTTTACAATGACATGCTACACATGAGTAGGCATTTGTTGAACCTACCAACTTACAGGTGGAGGATACAGTCCATGTGCCTGTGCACACAGGTGAATTCCAGTATGACTATTGATGTAAGTAAGCTTGGAACTTAATTACAACATATGGATATAAGGAAATTAGAGGGACCATAACAGTGGATGTGCATACCATATTTCGTCTCTGCCCAAAGTACAAAATGCATGGGTCTACATTATGTCGACCATTTTTCAGTGTATACCAGATGTTCTGAGGATTGATTCACCTTCCAGGTGGCAACTGTTTTCCTGGTTCTCATTTCAGTATGCTATTAAAAACGACATGTGGCAGCCTGACCATTTTCTTGATTTATTATTATTTTTAAGTTATTGAACGTCAACAGCCCCAATTTGTGAGTCTTTGCTTAGGAAGGTTCTTAACTGAGTAAAATGACCCGAAAGTAACTAAGTGGCCATCATGATAAGAGCTGGTTGAATTCTGTAAATGGCAAGTAAAGATGCTTCAATACTTAGTTTCTTATCTCCTTTAGCATAGGGTACACTGGACCATTCTTTATGAAAGGAAAGGAGATAATGCTGTAATGCTGTCCCACAATTGCCTGGCAAACATTTGGCTGCAGCTTATTAAGCATTTTGCCATAACTTGCTAATATGCTTATGTGTTTTTAACTTTAAACAATATATCACAAAGGTTGTCTATGTTTACATGGCCTGCATGTCATAACAGGGTGTGAACACACAGGGTGAAGTATCTAAAATGTGCTTTATAAAGTAGTCCATCTTCGGACACTTGTAGTTTCTTCACAGCAGACCTATGCCGATAACATCCACCGTCACATAATGTTGTAGCCTGGTGTAGGTGCAGTCGGATTTTATTCTCACCGTGGGTGTCTTTTCTTAAGATGCAGGATGTAATATTTTTGGACTATTTGATCAGGATGTCACCATCTTCACAATGACCATGCTAGCATGTGAACGTGAGAGTGTTGGAATGCTAACATTTGTGAAAACCAAGGACAATGGTGGAAATAAGTCCATCACTGCCTATTTCTGGCAAATGTAATATGTTGTATTTTATAAACATATTGATATGTTGTCAATAAACCATCTGAGAACTGTGAATCTCTGTACAAAATATCATGGCAATCCATCCAATAGTTTAATAGACTTTTCAGTTTAGACCAAAATGGACGACCGACTGAACGCTGACATTGCCATCCCTACAGCCGCACCGCTGGTTTGCGTTATCATACCACAACTGTAAAGCCAAAACTTTATCCACTGTAATGGATCACCTCCTTCAAATAACTTTCCAAGTCTCTTCAAGTGGTATTTATGCCATAGTGAGGTCTGTGGGAACCAATGATTCCCTGGGAGGCAGGAAATCAATGTAATAATTTTTACTATGATTTGGAAAATGGTTGGCAGTAATGCTAACAATAGTATATATATGATTTGTTGCAATACATTCAATCATGAAAAACCACCAGCACTATAAAAGTCTGAGCATTGGTGGCCTAAAAAGCGACCGGCTCTTCTTTTCCCCTCCCATCATCCCTCAGCCTTTTCTCTGACGCCCTCAATCCTGCAGCCTGCCCCCCTCCCCAACCCCCTCCTCCCTTCCCTCTGCTTCAGTGCTAATAAGGAGAAGTAGAACGCTCTCTGTATCGCTGCCACATCTCATCAGCCAAACCATGCCTCAAAAAAACCCCAACACACAACGCACAGAGAGCGGAGGGTGATATGAAGATAGGGTCTGAGCGGAGGGTAGATGGTGCGGCGCGGCTGATCAGATCTAATAAATAGTAGGGAGCAGAGTCCTGTTGAAAAAGATGAGAAGCTCCCTGTAGATGGGGTTACTTGCCAGTAAAAACTCATAAAGTCCTGTCCATTGCACTGCTATACACACAACAATCTAATCACCACCAGGCTCAGCCCCGTGTGTGTGTGCAGTGCTTACATCTTTATCCTGCAATATTCCACCGCACAGTGCTGCACCCACAAGTTTTGAAGCTGAAATATAAATACACAGGCTCTATACTGAAGAGACGACATAATCGAGATCAAGTTCAGAAATCTAACTGCAACTTTCTGACACACTGTCAGACAAACCTGAACACTGAACAGGAGAGTGATGTTTTAAATTACATGCTTTCCAATTGCTGTGCCTTTCAAAGCTAGGACATTGAGTCTGGAAAGAAAGGAGAGAACTGAAAAAAGGGGTCATGTTTATGCTTTGTATCCACTCAGATGTGTTTTTCTATGTTTCTATGGTAATATAAAGCAAAGAAATACAAGCATGAGAGCAATAAAATGCCTTAAAAGGATAATACTGGAACAGGAAGACGAAAAGAGGTAAAGTAACAGAACATTTTCTTCTAAATTCAGCTCCTTTAAAACTGTCTGCACCTAGAGAATATGTGGATGACTCAAGTGGGTTCAAATACCACCGATGTGTCACTTTATCCAGCTGGGTTCTGCATAAAGTGAATGGGAATCAATGCACTTTATGTAACATTGAATGTAAAAAAACTGATAAAGCTGGAAGGGCTGTACCAAGCTTTTTTATAAGCTTCTATTGAGGTTTTCGTCATATTTCATGACGTCAGCAATCCAAAAATAAATTCTCAAACAAAATCCTCAATTTGAATAAAGTGATTCATCAGATTTAATGAGTTAGTCTTTTTATTAAAGCTACTACAAGTAGATTTGATCTGGTTATGACACAGTCTTAATGTTTTACTGATGCCACTATATGACCCACATAAGTTAGGATTGGCTGTTTCTGTATAGTTCTTCTTCATGCCTGCCAACAGGTCAGATTCTCTTTGAAATCAGATGACATGAGGCACCTCATCATTTGATTCAATTCCAATTCAGAGGGCGACGATGCAATTAAAAAAAACAACTGTCGATGCATCTTGATGCATCAAAATTTTAAGCTTTTAAGCCAGGGGATGTTGATCAGATTGTATCCATCTGCAGTTGGTCACACTCAGCCACCCTCTACAAAACTCACGGCAAAGCCTAGTTCATAATATAAACATGACACATGTGTTTACATCTGTTACGTTTCATCATCCCATTGGTTCAGGCGCAATGAACTGTTTTACAAAATTGTCGCAGCTGATCATAATGTCAAAAATTAGCCAGTTCAAAAAAAGCAGGAGGGGATTTTTGTTTTGATAATCTTACTTTTGTTTTGTTATTTTTTTGTTTTCAAATAACTAGCTAAAAATCAGTAGGACAGTGGAAGATTGGTAACAGGGTATCCTAGCAAAACACATTGCTAGACAACAGCCATAGTCTTGAGCATTCACATGAAGGCGCATTGCTAAGACTGGGCTCAGTTGAGATGAGGCTCAAGTCTGGCTGGCGCAACCGAAGTGAAGTCCATTCTGGCCTTTACAAAGACAAGCTTTGCAGACAGACTTAGTAAAGACCAGTTGGAGCAACAATCCTACACAGCCACAAGTGGAATCTAATTCTCAAATAGTAACATTTATCTGTAATTGTCCAGAAATACAGAATGAATGAACACTCAAAAACAAAAGCAAATCTGTATGTCAGCATTACGAATGACACAAAGCTTTTAAGTTTCAAACTATCCTGTATAGCCCTAGAAGGTGGTGTAATGGCTAAATGATGGCGATTGTGCATGAAATAAAACAAAACATTGAAATATATTCACACCAGTAATATATTCATACCAGCACTTACTTTTCTTTCAGGGTGTCCTGCTCTTGAACTCGTATTTTAGTGTGAGAATAAGTTTTTTGTGTGGATTTTATATTCCAAGGACATCCAACAGAGCATGGATAAAGATTTTCATTTGCCATGAATGCTTATACTTTGTTCATAGATTGTTTTTGTCTTGTGAATGGCTATAAAACACCATTATTGGAGAAGTCATGGACTGTGGAACTAATGGGATTCATTAGAAAACAAATAAAATGGAAATTACCTGTTGATGCTTTGAGTGTTGATATTCAGGTAAGTGTGTGTGTACAGGCAGCAAATACACAATTTTAGACCATTTAAAAAGACACATTTTGGACTCAGTAATTGGAGTATTTTACAGATAGGTAAGAAAAAAAAACGGAACGTGAAGGGAAAATAGAAACTCTATAACATTAACAATTTGACTGATCGATGAACCTGGTTTTCCAGCCTGGGGCAAGGGCTGTGGAAAGACCCAGGGGGGGAGAACACAGGAACCACTCCAGCCACTCCATCCTTCGCTCTCCTCGTCTTTCCATCTTTCACTCTGCCTCCCCTGGTCTCCCTCCCTGGAGACCGGTGGCTAGTATTACAGCGCCATAGCCTGCAGCTCTTCCTGTGAGGGTCACATTGGGTTGACGGAGAGGACCGGAGGCCGAATGGAAATGGAAGCGGTTCCCTCCCGTAGGCACAGAAGGCTTATCATTCAACGCAATAACAGGAAGGGCTGCAGCACTCCTGATTTAGCTGCTAGTGCACATGATCATTATGAAGATAGGTTTGACTGGAGGGGGTCTTACAGCAAGTGTCATCAGCATCCAAACATCATGTTTGCTGTCTTACTCCCTTTACTCTCTGTGTGTGTTTGTATGCCTTGTTTTTCCTATTAAGAGTTAAATGCAATCCACAAAGCTCTGAAGTGCATATTTGGTTATTAAATAGTAAGTCTGCTTACTTTAACGTGACATTCAGCTTCATATTGAGTCTTATAAAAATAAAAATAACTGTGAATGATCATTTTTGAATCACAATTTTAATTTTCACTGAAATAAACTGTTAAAATCATGAAGATGTGACATTTCTGGGGGGTCTCTACTAAAAGAACATGTCCTCTTACATCTGGAGAACAGGATTTGTAGGCCAGGGCATCTCTGTGGTGCTACAGTACTTCATAATGCTGTCTGCAGCAAAACTGCAGGTCCTGCAATTTGTATATTGCACTTGGTCATATTGCGATTTTGATTATTTGTGTAGTCCCTGATGAAACTGACATTACCTCACCTAAACTAATTATGTTTTAACAAGACTTCTGTGCAGCTGTAATTAAGCACAACAATGCTTTGAGCTAAATGCTGAAGTCAGTATGCTAGCATGTTCACAATGACCAAGAATTCCTGAATTTCCCTAATGGGGGATCAATAAAGGATTTTCTAATCTTATCTTACACTGTCTTGTAACAAAGCTAACATGCTGATGATTAGCAAGTGTAATGTTTATCATGTTCACCTTCTTAGGTTAGTGTGTTAGCATGCTGACAACAATGCTGACATGAAAACACAAACTACAATTGAGACTGATTTGTCATAACTTTTACGGGTATTTTGACCTCATAATGGCACTAGATATTAAGTTAAAGGATAAGTGTATAGGAATTAGTGGCATCCAGTAGTGAGTATTGAGATTGCAGATTGCAACCAACTCAAGACCCTTTGCCTCACCCTCCCCTTGTAGGTATACTTGTGTAGGAGAACCTATGGTATCCACAAAAAAAACACATTAGTCTGTCTTTGGAGCCAGTGTTTGATTTGTCTGTTCTAGGGCTCTGTAGAAATATAGCAGTATTAATAGCAGACTCTGTGAAAGAAGACGCGCTCCCTCTGTACATATCTCTGTACAGATAAAAGGCTCATTCTAAGAACACAATGATTCAGGTGATTATACACTCATGAGAATATACTAATGAATATATATTCCATGTCTGTATTACAATCCATCCTGAAGAAAACATGAATGTGTGTACCAAACTGCAAGGAATTCAAGACTTTTTAAAAAATGTCAACCTTACGGTGGTGCTAGAGAAAAAGTCAGGGAACCACCAAAGTCAGTAAGATCCATCCTCTTGGGACCATGAATACTTGTACATAATTTAATGATAGTCTGTCCAAATGTTGAGATCGGTCAGGACCAATATGGTGGATCAACAGACCAAAACTGCCACCCATGGAACCATGTTAACTACTGTGGTTAGTTTTCTTGATTTCTGAGAGTAAGAGTCAAAAACTACTGGGCATCTATCAAGTTTTTCGTACTTTTAAGATCAAAAGCTTTTTGAAAGTGCTGCAAATGTATGTGTCACAAATCGAGGAAAAGGTTTTGCTGCAATGTCTCCTCCAGCCAGCACAAAACATGAACAATCAAAAGCCAGCAGGTACAAAACCGTGGAGGAAAAGCTAGCCAAGGTGAACTTAACTTGAGGTGAGGCTCAGCATGTTATCAAGGATATGGAACAATGGAGGGAACTTGCTGTTTTGTATTGAATAAGCAATGATCACCGGCTCTTACTCACTAAAGTATTTAACTCATGTGAAGAGCATATTGATTCATTATTCTATTTCATGTTTTTAATGCTAAGACACTTTATTTGCATGCCTTGCTGTGCCCATGCATGTTAGACATGTAAAACTAAATACATGCAAGTTAGGTTCATGAAAATAAAAAGCAATAAAAGAGACTGATAGTGAGAGCAATGACGGGGAGGGAGAGAAACACAGTCTATGTAATCTGAGTGCCAACAGAGACGTCAGGAGGCTTCCAGATCGATGTGTTGAGGATCACTGTAGAGCTGAATGTTTTTCTCTGCAGCCTGCTGCTGTTCTGCCCAGCCAGCAGCCAGGAACTGTGCTGCTGCAAGCTGAAACTAGATTTCTCTAAATGTTCTTTCTTCTTCTCTCCCTTCCTTTTTTCTTATCGTTGTCAGCGCCTTCACCTTTCTCTTCACCTTTCTCTGTTTGGATGTTTTCACCTCTTCTCCATCACTCCGCGCTGTCAGAAGACGGTCAATAAAAATCATGCTGGAATTATTAAACAGTCTGAGGAAATGATGCACTGCCTTTGTTGTGCAAATTTTACAGGAGAGACTGTGAGGAGAGCAAGTGCATTGATGTGCTTGGTATTTATTTCCTGTTCTGCTTAGAGCTTTTACTGTAGATCTATGACTTCATGAGAAGCTAACATAATACTGCTCTTAATGTGCCCTCTATCTCTCCTTAAAACACACTTCACACTCACAATATTCTGTCTGTCTCCTCCAACATCCATCTCAGTGCATTACAAGAGGGTTCAACTCATATGTGACAAATGATAAGGCTGCAGCTATTAAAGAGTCTGGTGATTCAGACATAGTAGTGGCATACGCCGTAATCTCCAAATCATCCATGTCACGCAAAAGTTCAGTCCTCTCAAAATTACATGACAACTTAATGTACACTTAACAAAATACTCATCCCTTGTGAGACTGACATACGTTTTTTCTATGTTAAATGGACAATATGTAAGTTCTGCCGCTACGAGTCTCTCTGACATGGCATCTTGAAGTAGCGTGGGATCATGGGAGTTATCTCCACTTTCAAACAACCACCATAGCTGATGAAAATCTATCTGGCATGGCCCAGGCAGAATGCACGTTCATAGAGGCAATAGTTTTATTCATACTATGTTTAGTCACATTCGCCAACCTCCTTCCCCATTCTCTGATGTATCCAGCGTTCCCCCTGAAGTTACAGCAACTAGCGACTAGCAGGAAACACACTGCTACCTGGAATAAATTATGGATTTCCCCTGGGTTTCAACATTACGGGACACATTTGGGATTATGTAAGTACACGACTCAACTAAATATACAACATATGACCAGTGTTTTTAGACATTTCAACGTCGAAATGTCACATATTATAGATCTAAGTTAACAAGGTTCGATTTTCGAGTTCATCTTGCTAATTTCTAATGTCTTTATAGCTTAATTACTTCAAGCCAATCAACACATACATTGTGCAATTCATATGACATGTAGTCAATTTCTCATTCAATAAAACAAATGATTTGTGTTCCCTTAACATAACAAAAACACATTATTACAACAAGAGCTGCAGTGTTATGCTAATTTTCTTTGCTTCCCCCCATGCATTGTGCGTTCAAGTTCAGTTAAATTAATTCAAATGGTTTCACAAAACTCAAATAAGACTTCAAACTAATTATTCAACTTGAGCTCAGTTAATTTAACTCAATTGGTTTTTAAAAAACGTACATTTTTAAGTTGAATCACTGGAGTTTACAGTGTTTATGGAAGCAAATATTGGCGAAGCAGCTGCATAAAAACTATTAACAGGTGATTGTCAAACTCAAAAGTAACACTGACAACATCCCTGTTAATGGGGAGGGTATTGACGAGCGACTACCATGTTATGATTGTCCACTGGCCTTCTCAGGGGACATCTGATTAATTCAAAACCACATTACAAAAAAAGCCCAGAGGAATACACAACTACCACATCCCTTCATGTCATGTTAGTAAATCATTTGTCACACCACATTATGTACGTACGACAAACTGTGCCTGTGTGCCACAGCTGGGGTGATGAGCATCACTGCCCACTGATGACAGCACTGAATGCATTAATAAGATGGCTGTGCTTAACAGAACTGGAGCTGTGCTACGGGCCGACGACAATTTACCACAGCTGATGTAGAGAGGAGAGGCTCACATATTTCGCCCTCTTAAGCAGGGCTGTTAGTTTACCTTGAGGAGCAGTAACATAAAATGCAATGGCATAATAACCAGAGCACCGCCCTCCTCCAGCCAGTTATCATAAGGATAAATCCTCCTTATCGTCACTTCCAACA
>JAJHUR010136483.1:0-12709 GCA_027495735.1 Lutjanus campechanus
ATGTGCAAAAGTGGAATAATAAATAGGGGAAAAAAATACAAAACCTTCTTTCAAGTGTATCAACTTATAACCCCTGTATTCTGACATGATTTGCAGATGATTGTTTTCTGCTTGTTGTCTGACTTTTTAAACCTGAACCGTTCGAACTGAACTTTCTATACCTTCCACCCGAACTGTGGTGTATTCTCATATACAGACACAGTAATTCACAACAAACGCAGGTGTTGTGCCTGTAAATTGTGCGTCGTTCAACATTTTAGAAAACAGTTAAAAGTAGCAGTTATTGTAGCAGGAGACAGTGCATTAGTTCATTGGAGAAAAGTAAAAATGTCTTTCAAGTGGTGTCATCCTCTGAAAATTGAGAATTTTCTGCTTTTATCACTTTGTTTGGTTTTTGGATGCTTTGTTTTTATTGCTTTGAAAGATCACAGACACACAAAGGAAAAGAGAAAAAAGACAAACAAAAAAGAAAACACAACAACCTGTGAACAATCTGAGGACTGATAAATAAGTCTGTGCTTTAAGGGTAAAAGCCTGACTTGAATTAACTTCAACTTCCACTCAAGACTTAAGTCGGGCTTAAACAAGCTGCACTTTGCACTCTAAAATTAATACGATCTTTGAAACTGAAGTAAACACATAAATTCATGCTTGGCCACATAGGAACAGGTCTAAACTTTAGGGAACTTTCTTTAACACACAGTTAAATTAAGCCTGACAGTTTAAAGCTGCCACGGAGCAGGCTAGTTCAGTGATGTCAGTTACCATGGTTACTGAGCAGGGATTCCTTTAAACAGCCGTCAAGCCGTTAAATTAGCTAGATTT
Source organism: Lutjanus campechanus (assembly GCA_027495735.1). NCBI lineage: Eukaryota > Metazoa > Chordata > Actinopteri > Lutjaniformes > Lutjanidae > Lutjanus > Lutjanus campechanus. Next base: position 826 of record JAJHUR010136483.1, read on the forward strand.
TTATATAAAGTAAGCCGGGCTTTTCTTTTATCCTCGTTGATGGGTTACCCCTCTGGATTGCTTCGTCTCTACAGTTTGTTCCTGTGACATAATCAGTGTTTCAGTTCTCATCCTGCCGTTTTTTACGTGTGAACATCTTCCATTATTCTCCACATCCTTCCTCTTGAGTTCTTATCTTGTGAGTCATGGCCTGTAGACCGACGCTCCCAACAATCGTGTAAATGACACGATTGTCATGATTCTCTCCCTCCAAAAGCTAATATTAGCCGCTGAAGCTAACATAAATTATTGACTACCCTAGGTCACACCGGAAGGGGAGGGACTTCGCTTCTCTATATCAGCTGATAAATCATTGCATTCCTAAACATGAGAAGGTCACCACAGGGGGCAATTTGCTTCAACCATTCTGACCTACAGAGGAAAAAATGCACCAACCTCCCAGTGAAGTGCAGAACTGAGAAAAATGACTGAAGTTTTCTTGTTGTCGAGCCAAAATAGCTACAGGCAGATAATTGGATATGTGGCAGTTTTATAGCTTTATATCAGGTTATTGTTTCTACACATTGATCCTGACCTCTGATTTGACCTTTGACCTTATTTGGAAGTTCCTGCATTTTGCCTTTGCAGAGCTTATCAAAAAATACTGAGTCATACCAAAGTAAAACTTCCAACTTATCTGATCACTTTAGCTTTAAAAAGCAGTATAATGACAAATATGATCAAATCCTGAAGTCTGATAATGATTTAAAATGATCATTATTTATTTACAATGTTTATTATTATGTTACGGTACGCTTGTGATGTTCCAAGTAACTTTTAAAATCACATTATTTCAATGGTTTTGGGATGTTTGTGATAAAATATGACTGATTGCTTAATTTTAATGCATTTTCACTGGGATTGTAGTCGTAGTGGTGAGTCCGAGTTACGACTCTGTGGTCTTTCTGCACTGTTTGTTATATACATATATATATATATATAGTAGCATAATGCCATATGTCTTTACAGTAACTGAAGTTACGGCACTATGTGTACTGCTGTACTCATTTTTGGATGCGTGATCGTGACATATTGTTCCTTTTCAGCAGGGTTGAACAGTTAATTGAAATTTTATCGATCTGCAATTTTTAAATCTCAAGATGCACAATATTTGTGAAAGGCAAGATGTTTGTCAAAACACCATTTTAAATTAAATACTGTGGTGCTGCAGAGGCGTCCTGGCCAACATGTCGTCCTCTAGACTTCAGAAAACATGTTTGTTTAATGCAGATCCCTGAAAAAAAAATAACACACCATAATCATTTTAAAGTGATATTCCACTTCAGAATGATAATCCACTCAGTATGTACTCAACTCTATGCTGATGTGAGGATGGGTGAAGATCTTCAGTTCACAAAACAATCCTGGAGTTTCAGCAGAAAACAGGGTTGCAGCTAATGTCAGTGAATAGAGACCAAATGTAAATGTTAAAAAAAAGAACACAAAACAAACACAAAATGTCTCCATCCTGCTCGTGTGGTGTAATCCAAGTGTCAGTGAGCCGCGACATTAAAATTTAACTACAAAAGACGTCATTTACACCATGTTTTTAGCTGAAATGTCAACTGTAGCCTCCCAGGTAGCATGTAAACATGGCGTCGATGTATCGAGAGACTTTGTATATCTCTTAATGGACGTATGTGAAAATGCCGTGCCATGTTTTCATGCTACCTGCTACATGCTAAAGTTGACATTTCAGCTAAAAACATGGCATAAATGGCGTCTTTTGTGGTTAAATTTTAATGTCGTGGCTCACTGACACTTGGATTAAACCACACGAGCAGGATGGAGACATTTTGTGTTTGTTTTGTGTTCTTTTTTTTTTACATTTGGTCTCCGTTCACTTCCATTAGCTGCAACCCTGTTTTCTGCTGAAACTCCAGGATTGTTTTGTGAACTGAAGATCTTCACCCATCCTCACATCGACATAGAGGTGAGTACATATTGAGTGGATTATCGTTCTGGGGTGGAATATCGCTTTAATGTGTCTTTCAATGAAAACGATGTAAAAATGATTCCCTTTCCTCGAATATTGCATTTGCGATAACAGTCAAAATAACTGCAATTATATATTTCTTCAGAATCTTTCAGTGCTGCTTCTAAGTTACGAGTCATGTGGAGAATAAAAGAGTTTTTTTTACGCTGTAGGAAATTCATGTACCTGATGCATATAAAAGATTTCTGGAGGTTTATAAATGTGTTCAAGGTCCAGGCCACGTCTTATCACTCATGACTGAGGTTGTTTGTCACCATGCAGTGAATTTACAGCCATTTTATTATCAGCTTAATAAGTAGCCACACAAACCTTTTACATCCTGACTGCTTCTGTTAAAATCATATGATGATTTAAAGCTCTTCAGTTCATTGTGTTTAAAATGTTGTGGGGTGTTTCTGGCTGCTCCTGCCTCTTTCTGAGCAGTTGTTTGCGTAATGCTGTCTGTCTGCTCTGTTGAAATACTCCTAATATGGTCACACTTCCTGTTTCAGCTCACTTCTCATTTCTCTGTGGAGTTTTTCACAAGAACCCATCTAACCGGTCCTCTGGGTTGTGTTACGGTCAGACTGAGTGACACATCCTGAAGCTTTCCAAATCAGTTCACAGTCATAACTTGCTCCTGAACTAATACAACATCTTAATGAACTGCAGCGTGAAGCAGGAGGCGAGGCGTGAAATCTGCCTGTGTGCTTGCAGAGTTCATTGTAGAGAGCGGGCGTGGTTCTGCTTTGCATCAGATCAAACTGATAATTTGTTCCAGATGAGAACACGTGTTAAACGACCTGCTCACATGGTGAATATGTGAGGAGAAACAGAGCGCTCTTTTAATTAAATGCATTTGAATTTTGTTTATAGAAATAAAATATGCAGTAGATACACCAGTGCACCATACGGCCTGATATTGCATTTGCGATATAATTTGCAATATTAGAGGGAATGATAATTTTTAGATTCTAATTTTAATCGAAAAAACATATTAAAGATCTGTACCAAACGATGTAGAACTGTAAAGTTATCAACTATTAAAATTACTTGGCAGCTTTGATTATCAGTTGATCAGTTTGGATCTTTCTCTTTAAAGAAAATTGTCCAAATTCTCTGATTTCGTCCCGTCAGGTGTGAATATTTTCTGGTGTCTTTACTCCTCCCCGTCAGTAAACTGAATATCTTGGATTTGTTGACAAAACGGGACATTGATCAACATTTTCTGACATTTTATTGACCAAACAATTAATTGATTAATCATAAAAATGACTGACAGATTAATTGATGATGGAAATCATCATCAGTTGCAGCCCTACAAAGATGTTTTTCTTAAGTCTGTAGAATCTGATGTGTCTCTGCAGCACCACAATCATTTTATAAACAAAAATTTAAGTTTTATCAAATATTGCACCTTCTACGATTTGAAAATTGCAGTTTCAATAAAGTCTTGATTAATTGTTCAGCCCTGGTACTTTTAGGTCTTGGGGGCTGTTAAAGGGACAGTTCACCCCTGGATGGTTTTGTTGTGAGTTGATAAGGTCCGTTGAGATGTCTGCCTTCTCTCCAATATAATGGAACCAGACGGCTCAAAGCACCAAAAAATACATTTGATAAAAAAAATCAAACTCTGTGTCCAACAATCATGAGCCGGTTACTCAACATAATCCACAGACTTTGTCGTGAGCAGTTTCATGCTGGACGTACTTCCTTTCCACTGAATTACAACTGCCAACTGAATCACGTAACATCTACTCGTTTTCTCACGCAATAATGATGCGTGTTCTTTCATCTGTGTGTCAACACTTTGTGTTTGTGTTTTTGTCTCCTGTGCTTCAGTAACTCTGAAGCCTGTTAAAAGTCCTCCTCCCCACTCCTGACAATTTTTCACCATAGGAGCTCTTTTAAGGGCTAAGATGCTTTATGAATAACTTAAATTTACAAGGATATACACTTAACTTTAAGGGTAAAATCTTAGAAAATGTCATAATTCTAAGAATTTTCTTAGAATTTCCTCACTAGGAGCAACTCTTTGAACTAGGAAGCTTTGTGAATGTGATCCCTGATATATCTGAGTTGCTAAAGTGCCTGAAAAGGTTCAGTTTTAAGCAGTAATACGCAGTATAAATGTCTTATTTTCACCTCTTCTGTTTGAATATGTCTGCACAGTGGCGTCTGTAAAGAGCATGGGAAATGACTGGAAAGCTGAGACTTTATTTATTTATTTATTTATTTATTCTTGGTAATTTCTTCTCATTTTAAGTCCAAGAACGGCTGCAAACGGCTCCGTCAGACAAAACGATGTCAGATGAGGTGCAGTAACTGCTGTCTGTTGATTAAATATCCATAAATACATTTTTAATTGGTTAAACTCTTAACGGCAATCAATCGATTAATGCTTAATCATTAACATCCTTCCTCCAAACGTGTGTTACTGCAGTTTTGTTTTGTTTTTCGTCCATATATCTTTGTTTTCTTTGGCCTGCATTAAAATGCAGACGAAAGGTTTGAACATTAATTCAGATTTTACTCAACTATGATTTTAAAAGTAACTAAGTAGATTACATCCTGCAGTACGAGTGAAATTACAGACTTGAAAATCTACTCATAGAAATATAAGTACCCCCAAAAACTACTTGATTACAGTAATTTGAGTATCTGTAATTAGTTAGTTCCACCCCTGATTACGACCCATAGTTACGTTTATTATTTGGGTTCTAGTGTCTGTAATAATTTTTGGGTCTCTGGACTTTAGCAGACTGAGAACTTCCTTCAAAACATTTCTTATTTTCCATCTGATTAGACTCTGGCTTCGCCTCCTCAGGAGATTAAAAGCAGGTGAATCGGTAGCAGAGAATCACTGAGGGCTGATTCTGCAGGAATGCTGAAGAACAACCTGTGTAGAACTTCACACACCTGTTGTTGTGCGTCTGCTTTTGTTATATTGCTGCCAGTTACCTGACACACTGAGGTATTAAAGGTGTGTTACTGGAACTGTTTGTACTGCATCCCTCCCCTGGATAATATGAGGATGAACATGATTGACAGGTAGCACTGCGGCTCTTGTAACTCTATTGAATTTTATTTGTATTAGTGCCAAATCATGACAGAGTCTCCTCAGGACACTTTTCAAATCGAGCTCTTTATGAACTGAATTCTCATCAAGACCAAACACTTTTAACACGCTCTCACCTGACTTAAAGCTAGATAATATTTTATTATATCTATATTTTCTATGAGACTACATATGGTCTTAGATTTTGGACGTCGTTATATCATGATAACGGCTGCAACTGATTATTTCCAGTGTTCAGTCACCTGTTGATTGTTTTCTTGATTAATCAAGTAGTTGTTTGGTTCATAAACTGTCAGAAAATGGTAAAAAATAAAAATGTTGATCAGTGTTTCCCAGAGCTCAAACTGACGTCTTCAAACATTCAGTTTACTGTCAGACAGGAAGTTAAAAAAAAAAAAACAGAAAATATTCACATTTAAGAAGCTGAAATCAGACTTGACTTGTTTTTATTCTATAAAAATTACTCAAACATGTTAATTGATTATTAAAAGTAGTTAAGTGTTGTTTTTTCCTGGTTTTAACGGCTGCACTACAGTAAAGTGATAAAACATTCTGAACTTATTTAACTGTTGTAGCTGTTCTGTTACGTCTTTACCCACTAACTCATTATATCCATATCACTGATTATTTAGCAAAAATTCTTCGTATTAGTATTTTGTGAAAGCACCAACAGTTAACCCAGTAATATTGTTGCAGTAATGAGGTTGCATGTTACTCTCCTAACCTGCTGGTAACACTCAAGAATACAATATGAAACGGAGTCAAATAAAACAACATACATTTATATGTTGTATAAGGCTGCATTAGTTTGAGCTCATTGTACCTAATCAACTGGTTACTGACGTGTGGATTGTTTCCCAGAGTGACTGTGCTCAGTATGGATCAGTATGTCAGTGTATCAGTGTATCATACACACTGTGTCATGAGTTGTGGGTTTAAAGTATAAAAATGCCAACTTTTGTGCAGAGCACGCTGAACCAAGTGCCCATGTGGTTTGTGATGATTGTCTGTGCAGTTGCATGTATATTTACGGGTCTTTCCTCTGTTTTTTTTGTTGTTGTTGCAGTTCCGCCTCCAACAGACGTGACTGTGAGCTGCCAAAATGTCAAAGTCACAGTCAGCTGGAATTACAGCAACCAGCAACCACAAACCCGCTTCAGGGTAAACATCGCAAGTTTATCTGGGTAAGACTTAAGAACCTTGGTTGAATTAGTTTAGTGGTTAAATGTAATGATTTTGCACTTTTACATGTTAACTTAGTGCACAAGCCTGACTGATTCTGTTTATAAGGAATCAGTTTCCTCCAGAGATCTAAAAGTTACGTTTAAACTGAGCAGTTTGGCAGAAGTTTAATTTCATGTGCAATATTTTGTCACAATCTAGTGCACCTTAACTTTTTATAACTTTATAACTCTTTTTTATAACAGTATTGTTGCCAATATTACTTTAATGTTTTAGTTAATTTTAGCTTCCTTTTTCACTAAACTGTTCTTACTTCTTTTGTTTGTCCTTTTAGGCCCAAGTTTTTTTTTGTTTTTTTTTTTGCATTTTCTCCTCGTATACGTAGTGTTTTAGATTTCACTTCATATTTAAGTGTCTGTTGTTTTTTTTGGGATCTGTGTTGTACATGAACCTGCTGATCAGTCAGTCAACTTTTGGGCGTCGTCTGAATACTGTTTTGGCTGCAGATGGGATTTGGTAAGATCGAGGATTAATCTTCTGTATTGTCGGTTTATATTTAAGGTATTCTGAGAACTACACAACCACAGAGCATCAGTTCGATCTGAGCCCCTTCGTCTGGCAGTCTGAAGATCACTACATGGAACGCCATCATGTCTCTGTAACGGCCATACAGGGAGGCAACCAGTCGGAACCAGTAGAATCTGAAACATTCAGCTTTAACTATTTAAAAACAGCTCATATAAAATGTAAGTATCATGAAAAATATGTTTATTTTACTATAAATCAGATGTAACCCACTGGAAAATAATAAATAAAAATGACTTTGGTAAGTTTGTCTTGCAGAGATAAAAACTAGATTTTGTCTTCACAGGTGAATTAGATTTCCCTCCGGATGTGGAAGTGGATGTGAAGGATTCAGGAGCCACAGTGAGTTTCATGAATCCCCTCCACTTCTACAGACAAGTGAAGCAGGCCAACAAGTTGGAAGGTGCCTACTTCAGCTTCAGTGTCACTTATGATGTGAGTAAAAATCAAGTTTAGAGATTTTTATCACAGGACGCATTTTAGAGGACGGGTGCATTTAAACGTTCAGATGGAAAACAAACAAAACCTGCTGGAGGGAATTTACAGAAATCTGCATGGTGGACATTTTAATTCAGCCTAAAAGTTTACAGCAGTCCTGTCAGTAGATGTTTTTCTTTTTTTTTGTGCACAAGTAAAAGTTTTGCCCTCATGTGGGCTGTGAGGTTCACTGACAAAATCCAGTCGTACCGGCGAGGTGTACTTATTCTACAGTGCCTGGCAACAAAAAGGAGAAAAAATACTTGTAAGAAGACAAAGAATGTCAAAACCTGTGGGAGAAAACAGACAAACTGCTGACTGGCTTAAAAGAACTCCAGCCTTCCCACTTTTATCAGCTGGATCCTACTAAGACACATTGATCAGTGTGTTTGATAATCAATTATTCCCCCAAATAATAATAAAAAAAAAAACAGTTAAAATAGCACAGCTCTTGTTTTACTCCCAACTCAAAGATATTCAGTTTTTACTGTGAGAGATGAAAAATATTCACAGTTAAGATGTTGGAACCGGAAGAATTTGACTTTTTTTCTTTAGAAAATTACTGAAACTGATTAATCAATTGTCAAAATAGGTGGCAATTGATGTAATAATTGATCGGTTGTGGCAGTTCTTGTCAGCATAATATAAGGTGATAAAAAGATGGCAGTAAAAATGGTCAGGAATGTTCATTTGTGCACAAATTAAGTTTTCTCAAGATTTATTAATAAGGCCTACTGTGAACTGAAACTCTGTATATTGATCCATGTTCTGTGTCTTTCAGGGAAACCTAACTAAATATTGTCCTGACTGCACAGTGAAAGAGGAAATCTGCAAATGTGGTATCGTATTTACTGGTGCAGAAAAGTGCGTCACATTGAATGGATCGCTGGTTCGTGGGACTGATGTTGACGAAGTGATTTTCAGAGGGACTGACCGCATCTGTGGCGATGAACAGACTGGTAAGTCTGAACTGGGAAGGTTTCTTCAAAGACTTAAAGTTTAATGCATCAAAATGTGTCCATGCATCTTTTGTTCGATGTTTCTGGTTCACAAGGATTAAGTGTCCGGTGTGTAAGATTTACAGGGATTTATTAGCAGAATATGACAGGAATATAATATAATATCTATAAGTATGTTTTCACCAGTGTATAATCACATGAAAATAATGTTTTTGTTACCTTAGAAAGAGCTGTAGGTAATAAACTGACGGGATAAGTATCTCATACAATCCCAAAAAAATCCCTCCTTGTGAGTGCGATATCTCAAGAACGCCTCGGGAGAGTTTCTTGAAACTTGCCACAAATGACCGCTCAGAGTCGAGAATGACCTGATTAAAGGTCAACATGACTCGGTACGAGGGTTCACTTGGACTCGAGCATGAACCGGTCAGATTTTAGTGGTCAAAGGTCACGATAACCCAAAAATACACTTCATACCTTTTATTAGATTTCTTCAAAGTTACAGGTCAATATTAGTGGTAAGTTCCATATTAAATCCCTTCAAAGTCTTCACTCCAGACATTATATGAGTCTGGATGTAAACTGTAACTTGACTGGTTGGTGGAGACAAACAGCTGTGAGGCAGTAATTCTATTTTTTTGACTGCTCTGTTTTATACGACCACTGACAGCTGACTTCTCACTCTTCTTACCTGGCTGCTAGGAGCCACAAGTGATCAACAACTTCAAGCTTCAGTTTGAAATGTTTGTTTCATCTCAGGACAATCATGTTAATGTGGGAGGAACTTTGTAAAATCTCTGCTGGTTGCATCTGGCAGTTGTGGTGTCACTGCAGTAGGTGCTTCACCATCTGTAGCCTGCTAGTCTATAATGTATTTTTTCACAGAACAAGGACTGTGGATTTTGAGCCCGGTCTCTTATATTAGAAGTGCATAAAAATCCAAGAAATTTCACAGCAGACAAAAATTTACTACATATGATGACCTAATCCTTTAAAGGGACAGTTCACCCCCACGTCAAAAATACATATTTTTCCCCTGTTACTTATCTATCTAGACTTATCTATCTAAACATACATGCTGAAAACGTCAAATTAGCGAGCAGCTGTTAGCTTTTCCTTTGCAGTGATGCCAAATGCAAATGTTCCAACAGTTCCTCCTGTCGCTTTAAAATAAGAGTGGTGTTTGCTTCACCACTTTTGCTAAATCAGAGAATGTTCAAACAATGAAACTAAAATAAAAAATGTTTTTGATTGCAGAGGGCGATGTGATAGTGTTGGCTTTGGTGCTGTCCGCTGTTGTCCTCGTAATCATTGTGGTCGCAATTCTCATCTATAATACGAAGGCCTGGACGATGAAGACAACAGAGGATCTACCCAAGTCCCTGGTAAGGTGTCGTTTTGAAAAAATAAATAAAACACTGGTAATTATGTTGCTTTGGTTGTTTTTAAACTTTTTATAAAATCTCACAAACTCCTCACAGGAGCCACCCCGCAGGGTGCAGGACTTGCTGTACAATGTTGTGCGTCCCATGGAGTTCCATCCTGTTAAACTGAGTATAGTCAACTCAGAGGAGGAGAAGAACACTCCCACCGAGAGGGTCCTGGACAGCAGCGCCGGCTCTGATCTGCAGCCTCCTGCTGACGCATACACAGATGGACATCTTTTAGAGTGCAGCAGCCAGGAGGGACACAGGACAGACGATGACTCTACAGATGACTCGGTGAAAACGGAGTGTGTTTTGATGGATTTGGAGGAGGGGGAAGAGGAAGAGGGAAGGTCTCGGAGACACTACGACCGACGACATGCTATTGAAGTGGACATTGGTGATGGAGAGATGGTCACAGGTTACAGTGAGAGGTAAAACAACCATCAGCTGACTTGATTTGGGGTTAAAGGATATCTCAAGGACCACTGTCACATGTTGGTACCTCAGGGCTGCACACTCGGGGAGATGGTGCCTTCCTCAGGAGACCCCAGCTGGGAGTGATGTTGTATCCCATGTCCAGGATGTTGAAGTGGGGTTGTATGAGGTTCTTGTCCACACTTATGGATAGCAGACCCCCAGTTTGGAGAAGCAGCCGAAGTAGTGTAGGAAGCTATGTTTAAGTGTACCCTATATTTAGAATATTTTCACTGCTTTACCTTCCTGTCAGACAGTCTGTCTTTTCAGACAAGCCTAAGATCGCTCTCTCTAAAGCAACAAAATTCCTTCGGCTAAAACTTTTGGGCAGTGGAGTCTGGTTGCTTTGGTTGGAGCATTATATTTAGCCCTTAGTTTAGATGTATGCCTTATTTGGAATATTTCCACTGCTTTACTTTGCTGTAAAGCCGCTGTTAAAATCTCACTCTTGCCAAAGCAACCAAACTCCTTTGACAAAAAACAGTAATTTTACTTTGCAGAACACAGGAGTTGCTGGTCTACCACTGCCTAGATCAGTTGGTTTGTTTGTGTAATTGTGTGACTTTTATGAATGCAGGTTTATCCTGTCAAACGTCAAAACCTCAGAAAAACACAGACAAGTTAAACATTTTAGACAGCAGGAGACCAGAAACTCCTGTGTTCTGTGAGGTAAAATTTGCGTCTTTGCTAATGGAGTCTGGCTGCTTTAGAGAGACCAGCATTTAGTTTAAACAGCAGTTTCTTGTTTCAAAAGGCTGTCCGACAGAAATATAAAACAGTGAAAATATCCTAAATATCATATTTTTTGTTTTTTTAAGTAGCTAAAAATCTGTTTCGCCGGTGACCCTGTCCACAGCAATACACTGTTAAGTTTCCTACACCAGGACTCCTGCTGCTTCTCCGATCTGAGGGCGTGTCGACCTCCATCTACTGTAGGTAAAACACTGACTATAGATAAGTAGCTCATACAGCCTCACTTCAAGACAAACTTCAAATAAGATGATCAATATTGTTGGTTTCCAGTGTCTGTATATCAGATTATACCCTTGGATCTCTTACCCTCAGCCAGCCTCGGCTCCTGTGGCATTTTATCAGATGCAGCAGCGCAGATTATTGTCAGTAAACGGCAGCTTCAAAAGCCAAATGCAAATATTTAGTATTGTCTGAAACTCATTGTTGTGTGTTGTTATTCATGAAGGAGAGTCTTCCATGTTTTTTATCTAATCTAGCTTTTCTGTTTTGTTTTTTAAGGGACCTTTTATATGGCCATGCCAGACATCTTTCAGAGAGCAGCAGCCAGGAGGGACACAGGACAGACAATGACTCTGCAGATGACTCAGCGAAAACGGAGTGTGTTTCGATGCATTTGAGGGATGAAGAGGGATGGGAAGAGGGAAGGTTACTTCCGGCACACTACGACCGACGACATGCTATTGAAGTGGACATTGGTGATGGAGAGATGGTCACAGGTTACAGCGAGAGGTAAAACAATCATCAGCCAACTTGATTTGGGGTTGTATGAGGTTCTTATCCACATTTATCCGGTCGGCACACCCCCAGTTTGGAGAAGCAGCAGAAGTAGTGTAGGAAGCTGTGTACTGCTGTGGACAGGATTAGCAGCAAAACATTTTAGACACCTTAGAGTTTCAGTGTACTCTATATTAAGAATATTTCCACTACTTTAACT
>JAJHUR010136484.1:0-32522 GCA_027495735.1 Lutjanus campechanus
CAACCTCATTTTCTGCAGAACTACTGACAGCACCACATCTACAGTCTGCTCCTGGCTTGGCTAAACTAACCTTGAATCCAGCCAGGTTGCATCTCAGCGTGTGCACTCATTTCAAGGGAATGCTGTATATCAATTCCAACCTTAACCTTCTAACTGAGTATCATCAGTTTGAAAAATGGCAGGGCAAACCCTCACACTTAGTCAAATAATCCAGAAGTGCTGGGACTGAAGATTTCAAGTTATTTATTCAATGTGAGATGTTTTTGCACAATCTGGTTTCTATGTATCCTTCTCGCCAAGGTTTTCTCAGCATTATTTCCAAGTGCTAGAGCTCCTTCCAAAGCGAGCTGCATTGTTTATCATCCCATATTGTACAAGTGGCATTGAACCATTTTGTTGTGTGAAATTGTTGTATACAATGTGTGGACCCTATAGAACCTCACAAAGCAAACACCTTTGTGAAATAAAAGAATTGCATCTTAGAAAAACACGAGAAAGGACCTGACTGTATTCCTCCTGTGATGAAACCCAAGCAGTGTATATTTCTCTCAAAAATGTGGAAATCAAGATTGGTTTTGAGGTCAGATTGAGTTGCCATGCGACCCTGACCCCCCCACCCTTGCTCCCCGAACAGCCCTCTGAACCTCCCCTGAGAGCCACAGCTGTTGGGGACCTCTCTTTGAACTCACGGCAGGAGGTCCGAAGCACCCCCCCGGCCCTAAGCCATCCCTCCTCTCCACCACTAGCCTCAGACTTTGCGGGCTGTAACCGTAGCCTGACGTAGACTTTTAAGAGGGCTCAAACCTCCCGCGGCAGCTGCTCGGCTGGTAAACGGATCCACGGCAGGCAGATCACCTGAGAGCGCCGGGGGTAGATCTCTGGAGAGCTGCTCATGTGTCCTTCTGCCTACCTCCATTCATAGAGGACCACAAAGGAGAAAAAAAAGGGCTCTGAGGACCCATGAGACCGAGCAGAAAATGGAAAGTAACAAAACTAGAAACTTTCAAGGTGACCCATTTATTAAAAGACTGCTCAGACTGCTTTATTTTACTTATATGGTGTATCCTCAAACAGCAGATGAAACAGGAATAAAGCCCTGCAGGATTTACAAGTTGCAGAAAAAAAAAGATAGAGGATAGATTTATGTAAGTGTTGTCCCAAATAGCTTGATGCCAGGTCAAATTTGTGTCTCTGTTTTGTTGTCTCTGGTTGAGATCTCCTCATTAACAGGAGGTTGGACGAGGTGCAAAGTTGCTGATTAAAGTGTCGTATATTAAAATATCTGGTACAAAAGTGCAGCCAAAGTGCTTGTGAACAAAACTAATACTGTTGTATGTGGACTAACCTCAGCAAAGTGAAGGGAACGAGATCTGTCAAACTCTGAATAAAATGCAGTGATATGTTGTTTTCTGTGTAAAATGGGGTCTTTTAAGTTGAACGGTTGAAGGAAAAGGGTCCTTTTGCTCCTGTGTTGATTAAAGCCTGTAACAGCATCTGAAGATGATAAAGGATAGATCCTTACTACAACCCAATCACTTAACGGCAAGATGGATGGGACATTTGACCAGGTTCTTGGATTACGTTCAATACAAATGTTTTTTGTTTTTTTGTTTTTATGTACAACATTTTTCTAATTCATGCTTTCTGCAATGTCTGTGATATCATGACTATTTAAGTACCGGTGAGATCCTGGTTATGCCAACCTTTACCTTTATGGTTAAAGGTAAGGTCAGGAAAAAATTTGATTATTGTGATTATTATAGTTAATACAATCACCAGAAGTGAAAAGCTTTGATATACTCTAAGATATAAACAAACTACACCATGGTGCCATAACTCAATGTCACCACCACTAAGTGACTAGTGTTAAGCGTGATAATGTACAGGCCCATGCACCATCCAAAAACTCCCAAGACCCCGACTCTCCACTTGAGTATTTACAGACGCTACCTCCTACTTTGGCGGTGACTGTCAAGCGTTGGATGTGAGTCGAGAGATGCAGAATTTTCCCATATAGACTGAATTCCTATGATACTGGGCTGTTCAAAGGCGCTTTGGTCGACCGTTTCTCATCTCCATATTGGCCCTGGAGAGAAAGTTTGGTGTAAAAGATGGGGCATGAAATCTACAGTACTTGTTTCATGCAAAAATGCACTCTCAGGTCCAGCCAAAGCTGATGAGGCTTCACCATTTTCAGTTAGCTAAATCAACTGGTGATTGATTATCTCCGTGAGGCATGTCCGCAGCTAATCTTGCATACTGCTGGACCCACCAGCCTAAACTGTTTTGTGCACATTTATGACTGTATGCTGAAGAACCTCTCATGCTTGTGTTAAGTCAGAATTTTTGAAAAACCTTTACAGACTGCTGACTCCTTACTCCTCATAACCAGATGGTAGTGGCCACAAGTCATCAACAACTAAAAACACGGTTTAACTAGAGGAATGATTACAGAGACCTCTCTCGGTGTGTACTGTATGGCATGTAAAAGTTCTGTTAAGACAGACTTGAAACAATCTGAACTTACATTTAATGCTTTAAATGGATATTGAAAGTTAGCCGGTCTATTAAAGGCATGATATCAGGTTCCAATTCTGTGCTTTGAATTTTTATGGTGGAGCTGCACAGTTCTTTACATTTGTCACATGGATTTTGCCTTTAATGCATGTGTCAAATGAAGTAAATAAAAAAAAAAACTCCCTCTTCCCTCGCTTCTTCCCTTCTCACGCTTCCACACGTTATTCCCTCAGAAGATTCTCCACCTTGCTACGCCGTGTGAGTTTCCAACGTTCCTCTGGTGTCAGGATATTAAATCAAATAAAGATCGGATCAGTGGTACAGCGGCAGCTGGGGCGTGCCATGTGGGACTTGCAGTCATTAATGAGCAGTGACTAATTGCTCTGTGGTTCTGTGGGAATACAGTGAATCTCTATGGGACTTGTTCAATGCTGAGTTTCCCCCTTCAAACAATCCACATGCCTCTGTGTTTCTCTCTCTCGTCCAGGCTTAAAGCTCTCCATCCTCACCGCATATTGCCGATGAAAGAGGGAGATAAATTAGGGAAACCTGTTGCCCACCCTCTGGGTTTTGTCATTAAAAGATATGTATCATCTTCACTTAAGTGTATAATATTGCATTTGCTCAGAATCTTTCTGTTGCTGGGGGAAAGAACCACTGGTTCTGCAGAAAATCTATTTAGACAAACAATACATCAAATACTGGGTCAGTGACTGCCGGGACAAAGTCCATGTTAATGATCTACGTATCTCTGTCTATAGTTGCACAGGGATATAGAATTTCTTTAGCGCCTTTTGTAAGCAGTGGTTGCCAGCTGGATAAAAGTGGCATTTAAGAAACCTAGGACAAAGTCTAATTTTCTAAAATGCATTATTTATCGCCGTTCCAATAAGAATACAGAAAGACCGAAAAGACAGAAGCTATAAATCAGCTAATAAACATCCCCCTCATCAGGCTGATTGACAGGATTTACTGGCTGTCCTTCGCCTCTCCCCACATCCATTATTGGTATTGATTGCTGTCAGTTTGGAATGATATTCTTTTTTTTTTTTCTCTGTTCGACTCGCCAGGGCTGCCTATAATCACTTACAGCACGAGCAGGAGTCTTCTAGCCTTGAGGTGGTCGTTTCAGCGGGGCTGGATACGGTATGTTTTGTCTCAGCTGTGATGGCTTCTCGCGGATCAATAACGCCTTGTCAACAGCTAACACACTGCTCGAGTGAGCATCTTTATTGAAAGTGGCATTTTGTTTATTCTCAGACTAAACTCGCTCTGTTGTGTCCAAAAAAACAACAACTGGGTTGTACTTTGTGTGACTGCTGAATTTGAACAAACACAAACATTTCATGATGAAATTTGAACTGCAAAGGATTGAGTTTGTCCACAGCTATTAAGTATTTTCTCTATTTACACATATTTTGTAGACTAAACAATTAATAAACTAACTGAAAAAAGAATCCACAGATAATAATCATTAGTTGCAGCCTTAATTATGTTATATTGAATAATGTGACAGAAAGCATGGAGCAGGTGGTTTTCCAGACAGCAGGGATGGCAAATAAAAGGTGTTGCTGACCTTGATGATGTGCATCCATTTAACTGTGGCAACTTTTTTCATCATTTAACTAATTCAACAGATTTTTTATCATCAAGGACTTGAACTCATCATTGACCATGTACAGTGCATGTAATCTGTAATAAAGCAAGGCTAGATGAAGCTGATCTGGATGAGTATTACATTATTTAAATATGTGTGATATATAAATAAGAATAGACTCTTGTGGCTCTTATAGGACTAAAAGAGATTTTCAAAGTATATTCTAAAGGTGCATTAACACCTAAGCTGTTCGGTTCGGTTAAACTGAATCCTGGTCAGGTTTCGCGCAGTTAGCGTGGTTCCTTTGGGCTGGTGTGAAATCTGTCAATCGAACCCTGGTGCGGACCAAATGGCCCGACCGATACTGCTTCAAAAGTTGTGTTTCTGTCCAAATTTCAAGCAAACTCTGGTGCGGTTCTTTTGCGGTGTGAAAGCAAATGAACCATGATAGTAGACGTGTGATATTAGCATGATTTCAATGGTTAAATCACTAATAAATGAGTCAGCTCACCATAAAATCAGTTCAGGAAGCGCTTGTATAGTTGATCTGTTTAAGCTATGTATATATTTATGCGGATCATTTATTGAGATTTCTGCATGTAAGCATGGGTGTTTTCCCTGATTAACACTACTGTGCCAGTGTGTCAGTTCTTCAAGACCATTAAAAAGTGTGTGACAGTGATCTCACATCAACATGCGGCCAGTCTGCTAAATAATTATTACGTCTTTGTGAGCTCTTTGTGACAGCAAAGGAAACAAATCAAGCACCACAGTGTTGCATAAACATTTGTCAGTCACTGGAATTTGATGTCTCCATGTTGGTCCTGATGATGCAGGATGACAATCACCAAAACTGTCCAATGAATGAGTTTCCTGTCAGTCTGTAAAGCTCTTGATTCATTTGTAAAAAGTCTAAAATGACAACTAAAATGCAACAGTGCATATTTTTTTCCTTTGGCCCAGACCCGGGAACTGAACTACAGGTATGAATGCACCCTTCATCACTTAAGTAGGCTATCTCAACAACTATTGAACAGATTGCCATGGAATTTCGTACTGATATTATTGTCACCAGAGAATAAATCCTACTGACTTTGGTGAGTCTCTAAACTTGTCACCTCCGTAAGGTTGGCCTATTTTTATTTTTAATTTTTAGTGAAATATTTCAACAAATATGGTCAAAAAAGTTCGTACAAATTCATGATCTACATAGAACGAGTCCTACCGACTTAGACGATCCCTTGACTTCTCATGTAGCAGCTTCAGTGGGTCAAAATTTCACTTTCTAGTAAAATATGTCAGCATCTACTGAACGAATTGGCACAAAGGTTTGTTTAGACATTTGTGGTTACCAGACTGTGTCCTAATGAAAGGAAATTTTCTCTAATGAGGTTGACATTTGTGGTTTTGACTGAAATTTCTTTTCTCTACCAGATGGATTACCATGAAATTTGGTGCAAACATTCATGTCCCCCTGCCTAGGATGAATTGTAACATCTTTGGTGATCCTCTAATTAGAACCATCATCAGGTTAAAATTTAAATGTGTCCAAAAGTTTGGTTTATGACTAAATAGAGTGCTGCAGGAATGAGTCCTAAAACAAACAAACAAAAAAATGAGTTAGCATATTGGCACCACAGGTTCCCTCGTCTCGAAGTCAGTGGGTTTTCTGAATGTAATTTTTTTTTTTAAACAGATGCCTAGTATAGTCCCTAGAAGTCTATGTATAACACAAAGTGAAGTTCAGGTTTTGTTCTACGACAGGAAATATGTCAGCAAATATCCAACTTGTGAATTTTGAAGCTTTCATGTGCCTTCAAGAAGGCTGTTGCCAACAAGCAGCTAAATGTGTCTACAGAGAAACAGAATCAGACTGAACACTAGTCACCTTTTGATAGTGACGTGAAGTCATGTGACCTTTGTATAGTTTGTTTATAGCTTAATGTTTGCTTTTTACTTCTGGTGCATTGCATTTATTCTTTAAAAATCCTAAAAAATGTTTTTTGTGAAGATTATTCGCTTTTTGTGGAGGGAATCAGAGCAATGCTAACTTCCATGCTGGTCTACAAAAACACGTAATCCCTGCAGCTCTATACACCTGCTAACTCATGGCATTCCCATCAGCCTCAGCTGTAGATTGTGTTTAGTGCTAATTAGCTAATGTTAGCATGCTAGCAAGCCAAAAATTAGCTATCCTCAGCTGATAAAGAGCAGGGACTCCCCATTACGTAAACTGCACTGAATATTTTCAGGTGTTCTCTAGTTTGAGCTTACTGTAGCTGCTTGGTTAGCCACAGCAGCTGTAGCATGGCTAATGTTAGCTGCATCAGCCTCACCCTCTTACCTTTTGCTGGAGGTTTCTGCAGTGGAGGGTACATCTGAGTCTCTTGTGACGTTACAAAACAATCCATTGTGACTCATAAGAGTGTCTGTACACATAATAATACAGCTAACTGTCAAATATGTTTTAATAATATGTAGCTAACTAGTTTGCCATTATGGATAGGTGCCATACAGTGATTTAACAGTGATTTAAATACATTATACCTGCTAAACATTAGCATGTTAGCATTGTTTATTTCACGTTTTACTTTTTGGTGTTCATTAACTAGTCTGACATATAGATTTCTTGCAATTAAAATGAAATAAGGTTGTTTTATTTAGGGTTAAAGTGAGGGTTTGGGCACGGTTTCATGTTCGTGTATATGTAAAAAGTTCATCCACTTCTATTTGAGTCGAAAAAAGCCAGCAACATTTGTCTTCAAACAAATAAGTACAAATTTCCTGTGAGATCAGGTTGGTGTGAGAGAGAGAGGGGAGGGAGCAAGGGAAACCGAGGCTGCAAGGCAGCAATCACACAAAACACATTTGGAGGTCATTACGGAGCCAGTCATGCTGAGTGACTCCTACAGGCTGAAACACTGCTTACAGTGTTTAAAGTGGATTTGATGAAAGCTTTCATTCAGTCCAGCTCATTAGTTTGAGCCTTGGATAGTACACATTCTGAGATTACTCACCGTGGGTCTGCGCTGGGCGGCCAGTGCCAGGAGTTTTGCTTTTCATTTATTTCTACATAAATCACTCAGCAGAAACACAAAGCAGGACGATGAATATGTCCAGAAAGCAGAGCACATGTCCACATCATCAGCCCTCTGTCAAAGAGAAATAATACTTGGACATGATTTGAAAATATTTTGTGAAGGTGAAGCACAGCGTAGTTTGCACTGAAAGCACTTTTAAATCCTTTGTTCCCCGTTTTTCTAACTTTGTGTAGTGAATGTTTTTCCAATTTTCTATTAATGTGAAAAGCACCATGGTCCATTGTGAAGCCAGATGGAGCTCTTATATAAACTGGAATTAATACAAAACTATGCACTTTATAAAGAGCTAAAGTACACTCTTAGAAAAGAGGGTGCTAACTAGAACCATAAAGGGTTTGTTGGCTTGTCAGAGAAACCTTTTTGGTTCCTGGTAGAACCTTTAATAAAGATTCCACTTGGAATCCTTTCAGAGAGTTCTACCTAGAACCTGTGAAAGGTTTCACCCAGGACCCCCTATGAGATGTTCTATAGAGAACCCTTCTATTGTGAAATGGTTCCACCCAGAACCCTCTCTGGGGTTTCTACAGACACCCTTAAAGTGATATTCCACCATGCGAGAATAACCCACTCATACTCACCACTATGCCGATGTGATGATAAGTGAAGTTTTAGGAGAAGCAGAGTAGCAGCCTCATCCAGTACAATGGCAGTGAATGGTGACCACGGATAAAACGTTAAAAATAGCACACAAAACAAACACAAAATCCGCAAGCCGCGACATTAAAAATTAACTGCAAAAAACGCCATTTTCGCCATGTTTTTAGCAGAAATATCAGCTGTTGCTGTCTCGCGAGATCAACGCCATGTTTACATCTTACCGGCTACGTGCAACAGCTGATATTTCTGCTAAAAACATGGCGAAAATGGCGTCTTTTGCGGTTAATTTTTAATGTCACGGCTTGCGGACACTTGGATTACACCACACGAGCAGGATGGAGACATTTTGTGTTTGTTTTGTGTGCTATTTTTAACGTTTTATCCCTGGTCACCATTCACTGCCATTGTGCTGGATGAGGCTGCTACCCTGCTTCTCCTAAAACTCCAGGATTGTTTGGTGAACTGAAGATCTTCACTTATCATCACATCGGCATAGTGGTGAGTACTTACTGAGTGGGTTATTCTCGCATGGTGGAATATCATTTTAATATATTTTCAAGAGTTATATCTAGAAACACCCAGAACCACTTTATATTTCAAGGGTTTTCTCTAGAACCCACCACTGGGGTTCTACGGAGAGCCATTTTACATCCCAAGGGTTTTACCAGCATCCACTTAGGGGTTCTGCAGAGAACTTTTTTATATTCCAAAGGTTTTACTTTGAACACACTTGGGGTTATACAGAAAACTTTTTTATATTTCGAGGTTTTTTTTCTTTTCTAGAACTTACCCAGAGGGATCTACTAAGAACCTTTTTATAGTAAAGGCTATTATCTAGATCTCACCCAGGGGGTTCTATCAAGAACCTTTTTATATTATGGTACAAAGAACCCTTGATGAAAGCTTTCCTCAAGGATTTCAACAGTCCTTGAAGAACTATTTAATCCAAAAACGGTTCTTTGGATAAAAAGGGTTCTTAATGAAACCTTTAGTCTCGTGAAGGACACTTGAAAAACCATTTCTTGAAAAAGAAGTGGTCTTCAGAAGCTAAGGATCTGGGTAGAACCTCAGCCCTTCAGGAAGAACCCTTCTGGAACCCTTATTTCTAAGAGTACAGGGGTTAGACTTTGCTCACAAACTACAAGAACAGGCTAAGCAAAATCCCTGGTTGAGCACAACATTAATGAATGTCTCACTGCTACAAGACAGTAGATCATTCTGCTGTTTACTGCTTCATGTTCCACTCTTTTCTCCACAATGATGGTATTATTATGATGAGGATACCCAAATCCTCGTAGGGAAAGTTTCTTTTAACTTTCCAACATGGGAGGGCAGAGTGTCGGGAGATTAGATTGAGTATCCTTCTCAAAGAAACTCATCTTTTTCTCATCAGGGCAGATATTTGCCAACACAGATGCTTAAAGACAGTTTGCGTCCTAATGTTGGTCCCCTTCTGCCTATACATGTTCATTGTACGGATGCTGTGCTCTAACAAATGACAGCAGTGCGCCCCCCCCCCCCCCCCCGTTACCATTAATGCCCATGAAAAGCCGAAACCCAAATGCATTTACCGTACTACAGTTAGAAGCTATTATCGTCCGCTCAGCAGCAGGTTTCTCGTAATTTCCCAGAAACCGAGGGCTCCCAATGTTTCTGAAAATCCATTAAAACTGTTTACAGAGAGACAAAGTCTGGGTGCACCCATCGTTTTTTTCCCCATAAATAACCGGGCAAACAGAGACAACATGAAATCATCGGGTTGACAAATTTCCAGTGAAGCTACAAAGGTTTTTCAAAGCAGAAAGCTCAAATGTCAATGTTTTATTAAGACACAATCCCAATTCCAAAAAAGTTGGGATGTTGGGTAAAATGTTAATGAAAATGGAATGCGATGATCTGTGAATAATTATTGACTTGAATTCGATTGAATACAGTACAAAGACAGCATATTTAATGTTCAAACTGATAACCTTTTTTTTGTAAATATACACTCATTCTGAATTTGATGCCTACAACATGTTTCAAAAAAAGTTGGAACAAGGGCAATAAAAGCCTGGGAAAGTGGAATGGCATCAACTCCTGAGCCCTTTACCATTGTAACATTGTGGAATGTTCTAAAACACCTGTTTGGAACATTCCACAGGTAAACAGGTTAACTGCTAACTGGTGACAGTATCATGACGTGATATTAAAGGGGTATTTTTGAAAGGCTCGGTTGTTCACAGCCGTCAGTGAACACTGGTTTGTTGCTGCATGCATAAATGCAAGTTAAGACTCGACCATGCAAAGTGAGAGCCATCTATCAACGAACCCCAGAAACGCTGCCGACCTCTCTGGGTTCGAGCTTGAGTGTGCTGTGATCTGACGAGTCCACATTTCTGAATATTTTCAGAAATTATGGATGTTGTGTCTTCCAGGCTAGGAGAGGAGAAAGACCATCCAAACCGTTACCAGCGCTGACTTCAAAAGCATCTGTGATGATATGGGGTTGTGTTAGTGCTCATGGAATGGCTTATTAAGTGTTGTAAAAAGAAAAAGTGAAGTTATTACAGTGATAAACATGCCCTTGTCCCAATTATCTGTAGGCATCACACTCAGAATGAACATTTATTTACAAATTAAAAAAAAAAAAATCATCAGTTTGAACATTAACTATCTTGTCTTTGTACTGTATTCAATTGAATAAAGGTTGAAAAGCTTTTGAAAATCATTGCATTCTTTTTTATTTATGTTTTACATAGTGTCCCAACCTTTTTGGAATTGGGGTTGTACATTGAATACATTGGGATTTCGAACTGTTGGTTGGACACAAGAAAACAATTTGAAGATGGCCTATATTGAAACCAACAGATCCAGTCTTCTTCAGTTAAGGCTGTTAAAATGCACACTCAGAAAGATAGGAAACATAAGAAACCACCACCAAATATTGATTAGGTTGGAAAAGACAACATCATTTCATGACAATTTTCCAAAATTGAATGGATTAAATACCAAAAACTGATACTGAAGAGGTTACACCTCTTACCTTCGCTTTAAGTCCCTCTGCAAAGTTGACATTAAGCTGATGCTCTTATCTAAATGCTAAAAATTGGAGCCATATTTTTTTACTTCTCTGCTATCCTCTCCTTGCAGCCTTGCAGCCCGTGTTCGAGGGCATTCATGCGCACGGAGGGATGCAGGCTTTCGCCAACGTGACCCTGGGCCCTTACAGACGGAAGACGGAGCAGGCTCCTGTCTGACTCAGCTCAGGTCCACGCAGCGGGCTGTCAAAGCCCATCATCGTCATACACTCCTGCAATCAATACCTTACAGCCTCCTGACAGAGTGTGTTAGCGCAACACACTCTTGTTTCTCTCTTAGTCTTAACCAGAAAAAGCCACAGAGAAAGAAAACAAAGAGCAAAAATGTGTATCTTAAGTGACAATGCACATATTTCTATTTACTGTAGTTCTCTATTGTTGATGTGTATGATATAGTATATTGGACTTTAAATAGACTCAGTGTATACTGTGACAGTATAGTGTACCGTTCAATGAGCTTTCATGAGCTATGAGACCACATAGATGGAACATTTATTTTCTCTCATCAGTTGCAAGCAGAAATATTTTGCACATGTTACAACTTCTTGCAGCAATTCTTGCAGAGATCATGATTTATATCTTGGAACTCAGAACACTTGAGGCTTTCCAAACAGTTTTGAAATACAGCTCAACTTAGGAAACACTGGCACGGAGTCTGGACAGTAATGCTACACACACTACACTACAGTGCTTTGTTAATTTTTACACTGATGTGTCCAATGCAAATGACATACGGGAAGCAGTAAATACGTCCATCCCTTGTTAATCTACATAAATTTAATTTCGATCTTCAGTTCTTTTTGGAGCTACATACTTCTCTGACTCTCTGAAAGGAACCAAACAATGCAAAACAAAGCCCGGTTGAGTTTAGTCTGAATGATTTATAAGTTGATGAAACCATTCTTCCTGGGACCAGCTCACCAAATCAGTATTACAACCCTGTTCTCATTTTCGAGTGCTGGTATCTCCTTCTCTGCAGGGAGCGTTGGAGCAGAGTTGAGCCTTCACCACTCTATTGATTCTTTCCACAAAGAAGCTGGAAGTTGGTCAAACCCATGAGGGTAAAGCAGAACATTGGGTGATCAATGGGTAAGACCTCCTGAATACGGGAAAACAGACTAACGGTGAAAAATGAAGATGGAAATTAATGGCAGAGATGGGCTTGGCGATGTCCACCAATGTCCACAGTGTACATTGCAATGGATAGGAGGAGGATGGAATGCGAGGTACTGTATCAGGAAGGCTGTCTCATAACAGAAAAGCTGACTTGCACAACCGAGTTGGGAGAATCCGCACAAGCTCACCACTGTTGCTCTGTTGGCAACCTCCAACTGTCTCACTCAGCTGAGAAAACTCTGGCTCCTATCACCAGAGAATACAGTAGGCAGATCAGCTCTCCCATCTCTGCTGGGTGAACAACCGATACACTTTTCCGTTCTGGGTTTAAAAGGGTTTTTTGTCTCCACACCAAACGCTTGAAACAAAGTTGTCCAGCTAGCTATACTGAGGAAGCTAAGCTGTAGAAACATGGTGCTACAGGAAAGAAGACTTTACATGTCATCATGCCACTACTCACTTAGTGGGACTGACGGTGAGTCCCGCGTCCGTGGTGTAGTTTGTATATGGTATATGGTATAACATTAGCTTTTTACTTCTAGTACATTTACTATGTTGCCTTTAAGTAGTATTAATCTGTGAACATTGTCTTGCTGTAAATGTGTAAGTATTGTAAACTTAGTTAGAGACGTAGTACAGTGACCAGCAGCAGCTTCTTTTGATTTGCTCTAAGAGGACACACTAACTCAAATACCAAACTGTTTTCATCCCACCTCGTCACACACTGATGATTTGTCAGCACCCCTCAGCGTCTCACATCGAAGCACAAGTTACCCTAATGCGGCCATATCAGACACCTCCAGAAAGTCTCTTTTAACATGTGGTTTAATGTTGTGAAACATTCGCAGTTTGGGTAAGTTTAGGCACAAAATCTACTTTGGTAGGTTGGGGTAACAAAACCACGTGGGTAGTTTTGGGATAAGACCATGTTTGGGATTACAATAACTATGTTATGTGGCGTATGTGCGATGAAAGTCACGGGACGTACGTAACATTATGCACCTTACAACTTTTGAATACATTTGCTTTGACATGCGTCACAAAATCCAGTCTCCTAAAAGTCCTGTGTTTGTTTGAGTCATCCATCCACCCCACCACCTCAATATGCAGACTTTCTCATACAGCCACAGATGGGTTCAGATTGAAGTCACTCGAAAGCTGCTTTCGGTGGCAAACAGTGACAAAACGTCAGTACCTGACAGGTTGGGAATGAGACCGAGCTGCAAATACATAGGGCTTTTAAATCAGTGTTACAATGGTAGAGGGCTCAGTAGTCGATGCCATCGGCGACGGCTTTTACTGCAGCTATGTGGACCCACCTATAACAATACATATGTGGTTGATTGCAAAAAAGTGAAAAAAGACCTTTGACCTGCAGTACAGACCATCTCCAGGGACTTAATATGTATGAAGAAATCAAAAATATAATCATGAAAGTTGTGGGTGTAGTCTGGCCTGCCTTCTAAATCGCCATAGTTGTTGCAACAGCAACTGCTTGCATTCCAGGGTTGTGTGCCAGCTCTCTCTTCAAACACACACATACACACACACACACAGTTGGACAACACACGCTTGCAAAATCAATAATCTTCAGTCCCGCTTGACAAACCAACACACCAGAGCTTCTCTGTGGTACGAAGGTTTTCCTTCCTGCCAAGTCTCGCTGCGAAACTTGTGTACAAAATTGAATCAAGTTTAATCTCTCTTTTTTTTTTTAGACGTCTGAAATCCAAGAGTTTGTTTACAGGGCCTTCGAATCTCAGCCAATATCAAGCAAACATGAATGTGGGGCGGATATACGGTAGTAGCTGCAAATCTAAACAGCAGACTATTACCTTTTAACTACATAAACTATACATGATTCAATGCCAAAACAAATGGATGGAGTCAGTTATAATAAGTATCAAATATTTAGTATTCTATGTAACAGAGAGAGTTTTGAATTGAAGCAAAATTATAGATACATAAACTTCTCTGGAATTACCATCAATTAAGAAAAAGAAAAAAAATCAATGAAGAAAACATGAGTTGCAGAGTTTCGGAGCCATAGAGATGTCTGTTTCACAACAACAACAAAAATCTAGATGGATAAATAGCACTACTGGGTTGAACTGTCCCGTTAATATAGCAAGAACATCTGCCCACAATAAAACAAAAGCATCCAAGGTTAATATACTGCATATTATTTTTGATTTCACAATAAAAGCATGTGTATGACTCACCCATGCTGACGTCCAGACAGAAGGGGTCCATCTTGAGCTTCCTCTGGCAGACAGACAGATCCACAGATTTATGTCTTCCCCTGTCAGGTGCAACTTGCCCCGGAGATCAGACGAGGTCTATCTCAGACTGCTCTCCCACCAAACTCTCTTTCTCCTTTCTGGCTAGCTCACCTCCAAAAGAATGGACAGTCCCCCGCCGCAGATCAATCTGTTGAGAGCTCCCCATTCTGGGCATTAGGAAATCCTGGCTTTCTTCAGCTTTAAGGCAATCGAAAGAGAGCAATGCACTGCTGAACTCCCAAACAGGACTTTCTCATGCAGCCGGTGCCTTCCAGTACAATGCCACTGCTAGAAGGCGTTTGTTTTCAGGTTGTTTTTACTATTTTTGAGGGCTTCAACACCACTTTGTTTCATGGCTGTGATTTGCACGGCATCATTCAAGAGCAGGAGTATGAATATTATCAGGGCTTCACACACAGGTAGCACACATGCTAAATGAGCTTGACTAGAGCTAGACTGAGCACCATATTTCAATTTCAATTCTTTGCAAATTGGACTAAACATCCGTTCTTCAAGATCCTCATCAGATTGGACGTATACGTTCAGTCTTTATCTGACGTGGATTGTTACAATTTAAGATAATCCACAGACTCCACTTCTCAAAAAAACAGACTTACTTAAGATGTTCCCAGGAACGGACTCAGCTTGCACCCTTAATCTCATGTTTTGGATTTCTTACATCCAAACTTTCAAAGGAATAACATTTTTAACCCATATGTGATGCTGTTAACCACTAAGACAAAAATAATACTGCACATACACACAACAGAATGAAACACCAGTTCCAAAAAGGCATTACAAACTATCACTGGGCTACATGGACAAAATCAAATATCACAATATTTTTGACCAAACACCTCAATATCAATACTATTGGAATAGTTATCGGTCCTTTCACAAAATACTGACACATTGAATTTTTTGATGAATAATCATGTGTAATATGGATATAATGACTAAGGGGGTAGGCAAAAGAAAGACAACACTTGCACCACATTACATTATAACTACATCCAAAATTGAAGATGATATCTGTTTTCATATCACAATATCAATATATTGCCAATCCCTATTAAAAACTTTATATAAGTACACTTGATATGATAAATGACCCGCTAAATGTAACATAATGTATAGTCCAGGACACATGAACATGACATTTTCTCACATGTAATTCTAGCACTTTTAAGTTAGTCTCTACTTTACAAGACTCTTATTTAATTGCTGATAATGAGTTCTACACCAAAAGTTACAGTTAGGGACAAAAGTCAACTGCTGATGTAGTGACCCACTGGGCAGGACATTTGTCAGATAAATTTGCAGGCTAGGAGAGATCTATAACATCACTCCACACCGTGACAGGAGGCCATGGACGTATATGAACCTATTTGATTTTTAGACGTCTCAGGGTTAGCAGTAAAGTCTCTGGACTGTAATGGGCCAATTCAGTGAGTTCATAATGGCGCTCATGTTCATTTTCAGAACTAACTTATTTTCTTGAGGGAGATTTTTTCCCCCACCCTGTTGAGGGAGAAATTTGTTTCCAGCTCATTTGCGAAAGGGAAAAATAAAATAAAGCAAACCTTTCGGTCATGACCATTTCCTGCTGACCAATTATCTTTGTAATGGACTTGTTTTGTTAATATGACTTTTTTGTAATTGCAAATTGCATTCTATGTTTAAAAAAAAAAAAATCATGGCCCTCATGGGCCACTTAACATCCTACGCAACCACTGAGCTGCAACATTTTGTGCAACAGAAATCTGATTTAGTGGAAAATATGTTCCAAAACATGCTGGGATCTAATGCGCACATCCAAAAGTTGTCCTGTTTTTTTTCACAGTTTCATCGCAGTTTACACTGAACAAGGTCCTCACACTTTTATTGTTGCAAATGTGTGGGATGCGAGAACTCGGAAAGAATTCATACTTTATCCACAATACTATTTCTAGAACTTAAGACATCCAACAATGTCTCACATGTACTTCTGCGGCTCATTTGATGTCCATGTTGGTTATGGTGTATTGGCAAATCAAAAGGCTCACGAAAATGCACATCATAGAGGAGAAACATAACAAGAAACGTCTTCCATTGGCAAAAATTTCTACCAGGATGATCACACTGTCTAAAAAAAGTTATGTTTCTGACACTGAATGCCAATATAATTGCTTTTTTTGTTCTTTAAGGGATAGTTAGGATTTTAAAAAGTGGGGTTGCAAGGGGTACTTATCCACAGTCAGTGTATTACCTACAGTTTATGGCAGTTGGCACGTCCTCAGTTTGGAGAAGCAGCAGGAGTACCAGTGTTGGATGCTCAGCAATGTACTGCTGTGGACAGGGTCTGGTATCATGACCAAAGTCACTTAATAAGACAAACAAACTTAGCCAATCGCAGCAGTGATAGACCCGCAACTCCCATGTTCTAAGAGGTAAAATGACCATTTTTGGTAAAGGAGTGTGGTGGCTTAGAAGAGAGTGACGTTTGGCTTATACGTATAACAGCAGTTTCTCATCAGGAAAGGCTGTCTGACGACAAATTCAAGTGGTGAAAATATTCCAAGGAAAAAATATGTAACTAAGAAAATATTAAAGCTACATTTCTACATAAAAATGTCAAAAAAAATTTTTTTTGTTGAGATATGTTCTTACGTTATCCCAAATGTTTCCAGCAATGTTCACATGTAGAGGAACCTGCAATTTATTCATAGCTAACGGTGCATTTTCTGTTAGCCATTGCTAGCTAGTTGCTAGTTGCTATGACTTCTGGGAAAAGTGAGGTAGGAAGTCAGCAAAGGTGACTCAACATAACATGAATAAAAGTCAAATATTACTTTGTCTTCCTGTCATGTCAGGTAGATTTTCATCAGCTATGGTGGTTCGATAATAAGTCCATGATCCCACGACAATTGACAACATCATCAAACTTTCGTCATTCTTTTAATGTGTGAGACGCTCCTAGTGGCAGAATTCACATATTGTGCGTTTCATACAAAATCAATATTAATTTCACCATATCATCATCTAATGGGTTGCTGATTTAGTTTTTTAGATTTCTTTTTATTTTATTGGCTTATTGCAGCACAGCCACTTATACATTTCAGTACTGCAGTTGAGCCTCTGTCATCACTTTTCCATTCACCCTATGAGGTGAATTACCATAAAATTACCATTAACACCAATAAATGTACCAGTACGGTGAATCAGAATACCACAAAGAATGTTATTAATCCACACTCGTTGCTTACACTGTGCCATCCCATGAGTGACGTGTTTAAACATTTCCATACCTATGCCGCCCACATCCTGACCTCCAGTTTGACCCAGAGGTCACAACCCCTTCACACCAGCGGTGGGTAAATATTTCCTTCCTGATTCAACCGAACACACTGAGCTGGGTGGGACACACAGACTGGCAATGGAATCCAGCGACTGAGTCAGAAAGAAAGACATGGTGTGAGAGACAAATTAGACATGAAGAGAATAAAGGGGAAATACGGGCTGGCTGGTGGGTTTATGTGTGCCAGGGGGAGGGGCGATTAGGGCAAGCCGGGCCTCTACGCGTCTATCATCTTAAAAGGCAGGGTTAGTATACGGGTCCATCCTGCTTTCATTAAATTTTCTGGCCTGAAGGGGAACTCGACCAGCGCTCAGGGCTCCGGCAGGACGCACACCACATGTCCAACTGGGTGGGGGGAGGTGGGAGATCGGGGTGGGATGGGGACTGCTGGGGGGGACATTTGAGACTGTTTAAACAAATCAGTGAAGAATATCAGTCACCGAGGACCCTGCGGGAGATGCTGTTGGTTTGTTCCCCTGCTGCAGAGGCATTTGTCTCCCCTTGCGAGACCATTTTATCATCGGCAGAAAGGCTGAAAGAAAGAGAGATGCTTCCAAACGCAAGACGAGGGGAGTACCTGCATGATTGCTCCAAGCATAAAAGCATTCTGGTAAATTATAGCAATCACGTGTTGCTGGCATGTACAACCCCAATTCCAAAAAAAAGTCATGGCGTTGTGTTAAACGGTATTAAAAGCAGAATGCAATGACTTGCAAGAACTTTCTGACCTATATTCCGCTGAATACAGTACAAAGACAAGATATTTAATGTTCAACCTGATTAACTTTATTGTTTTTTGCAAATACACACTCATTCTGAATTTTAGTCCTGCAATACAGTCCAAAAAAGTTGGGACAGAGGCAATATTACCAGTGTGATACATCATGTTTTCTTTTGCAAACACTCGGTAAGCGTTTGAGAAATTAGGACACTAATTGTGTAAGTTTTGAAAGTGAAATTCTTTCTCTTCTTCTTCTCTCTTGCTTGATACACAACTTCAGGTGCTTAACAGTCCATAGTCTCTGTTGTCATATTTTGCACTTCACAATGCACCACATATTTTAAATAAGAGACAGGACCGGACAGCAGGCAGGCCAGTCTAGTACCCAAACTCTTTTACTATGAAGCCACAGTGTTGTAACACAGACATTGTCTTGCTGAAATAACCAGGAATGTTTCTAAAAAGGATGTATTGATGGGAGCATATGTTGCTCCAAAACCTGTATGTACCCTTCAGCATTACTGGTACCTTAACAGATGTGACAGTTACTCATGATGCCATGTGCACTAACATGACCCCATAACATCACAAATGCTGGCTTTTAAAGTTAGTGCTGGTAAAAATCTGGATGGTCCTTTTCCTCTTTAGCCCAGAGGACACGATGTCCATAATTTCTGAAAACAATCTAAAATGTGGACTCATCAGACCGTGGCACACTTTTCCCCTTTGTGTCAGTCCATCTCAGATGAGCTCAGGCCCTTGTTAACCAAAACCTGTTTACCTTTTGAATGTTCCTACCAGGTGTTTTTTTTTTTTTTTTGTGGATTCCACAACTTTCCCAGTCTTTTGCTGCCCCTCTCCAAACTTTTTTGGACCGTGTTGCAGGCATCAAATTCAGAATGAGTGTATATTTACGTAAAACAATATCAGTTTATCAGTTTGATCGTTAAACATCTTGTCCTTGTATATTTGTGTATTCAAGTCTAAAAGGATGTGCAAACCATTGCATTCTGTTTTTATTTATGTTTTACACAACATCCAAAATTTTTGGGAATTGGGATTGTGAGTCGTATGTGGCTAATAAGCTATCGGCTGTCTGCAGGACCTCTGACCTATGAGTGAGTGTGCGGCTGTGTGAAGCTGTGTCCAGCAGACATGCACGTGTAAAACCCAGATGGTCAGATGTAATAAACATGGCCAGTGTTTTTGGCTCACATAAAGGGCATGGCGCTGGTGTTTTATTTCATCAGGGCCTCGGGGCATGAATGTGTTCACCCAGACTCTCAAGTGGGCTTTACGAGGGTGGAGAGGGAAGCCTGTTTCCACCTTGTTTGAAATACTTTTTCTTTTTTCTTGCAATGGGGTGCGGCAATAGGGAGGCGCTGGAATAACGGAGGCCATAGGGAGCAGGGAGGGAATTCAGGTGGCCTCCTATTGGTGCCGGATGTTTTAGTAAGACAACATGGCGGAGAGGGCCTTGTGACGGGGGTCTGTTCAGAACCTCCGTCGAGCTGGCTGCACCGTGAAGCAAGCAACCACATCTGTTTTCACTCAAAACAATCAGGGGCCGGCACTGCAGGCAGCCTGAGCCTGTTATTAAAGGCTTTCTGGGGCCTGCTGAGGGACGGCCCAGACGGAGTGATTTATCCACTCTTTGCTGAGTGGACGAGGATCGAGTGTGATGTATATGGACATGGAATTCCAATCAGTCATCCTTGCCAGGACACCTACCCAGAAGGACTGATGAATCTGGGCTGTCCTCTGCAACAGGATGAAACTGTGCCTCACATCCTGCATTAGGAAAAGGATTTCCTTGGAGAGGTTGCATATGCAGATTGGTGTCTGTCCTTACTCTAAGTGTCTTACATAAGTTGCTTCATTCAAATCCAATGACATAAAAGCTGACACTGCGTCTACATACAGCGAGTGAGGAAACTTGAGGGATGGAGTTAAGCTAAAGTGGAAATAAAATGAAAAATACCCTTTAACCGTTGTAGACCACAACCTCACTCATAGTGTATCCCTATTTAAGAGTATATGCAAAAAAGACCTTTGTATTTTTATATCAAAATTGTGGAAAATCTGTTCATGATATCTTAAATATGACAGGTGCTCGCGAAAGCTAGAATCAACCAGTTTCAACCAATAATATCATGACATCCACCTGTCAACAGTCAGACTACAACCTTTAACGGTGCAGAGCTAAGGCAGATTAATTTAGTTTACAGGCAACAGTATGTTCTGTTGGTGTGTCTTTGGGTGTTCGCCACCTCAGACCTTGTTATGTTTCCCAAAAATACTGTGGTTGCGGGCCCGCTGGATGGAATTCATTCACTTTAGGGAAAGTGGTATCTGTGACAGCAGATTGTGTGCAAGGTATTTTACAGTGGGCGGTTTCAGTGGCTACCTACGTTTGCTACATGGAGCGTATGATGTGCAGGGGGCCAGGCCTCAGTGATTGATGTCACTGTACAAAAACACTACATATTGAATTTATTCACTGAAACTGCATAACTTCTGCTAACTTTGCTGCTGTTACTAGGTAACAGAGCCAGACTCCGCAGCCTCCAGTGGAACACAGCTGATCTGGACTGAACAAAGCCCCCAAGACTGACAGGGAATACAGTACTGAGGTCATTTACCAAATTTCCTGATCCTTTCTTGAGCACTCTGATAGCTTTACTTGTTGCTAAAGGAGCTAACTGCCATTAGGCCAGTTATCCGCGTAGCTAATGCAGAGTTAGTTGACTCAACCCTGGGTGTCCAGGAGCCAAACCCAGGAAGAAAACCATTGTTATACTGTATTCCCTGTTATCAAACATCCGTCGGTCTCAGAGGTGGTGTTCGGTCCCCGTTTCCCTGTGTTCACTGGTTGCTTCCAGGCCGGGAAGAGTCAGCTAGGTTAACAGACCACTGCACTACAGCTGCATGGGGGGGCAAAGTATTAACACTCATTGAGTACTAATACTACAAGTCCCTCCCTAACTGCCCGTTTTTACAGGAAACATGTCAATAAATGTGTGCAAAATGCAAAAATAAAACCTGGGCGAACGGTTTTTCACACAAGTGACACGTCACTTAATCTGACTGCTGATGCACAGAGCAGATTAGGACATCCAGAAAATCTGAAACAATATAGTGCTCTTTCAATGGCTTGCCTGCATTGCTTCCAGTTAGAAAGCAATGTAAGACTACATGTGGATCTGTAATTAGGGTTCAACTGCCTTGCACTGCTGTTTTCTGCAGCTGCGCTTGTTGAAATGATATGTGCTGAACTTTTCAGAAAGTGCAGACTACTTGATCTCATGTGTATAAGTCAACACTCTAGTAATATGCATAGTGGTGGTTTACTCAGCAATCTGAATTCTGAGCAGCTTCATTAAACAGACTTGAATCATCAGATCGTTTTTTTCGCTGAGGGCAGACTTGAAGAGTCGTTTATCTCACAGGCTTGGGGCCTTAAAGGAGACGGATAAAACTCGTGGAAACCTAAAACACAAACTCGGAATACTTCTTTCGGGGCCCAGCCTTGTTCCTGTGAACGCCAAAGCAAGCTTTTAAATAATTTGGGGAGAGCCCTCTGGAAGCTGAATAATTCAATGCAGCGTGATGAAGTCTCTAGCCAGCTGGGTGTTCCATTAGTAGACTCGCTACTCGACAGCTCTATTGCCTGGCAGGCCGGCGGAGGGAAGGAGAGCTGGGGAGATGAGTATGTCTCTGCAAGGGGGGATCATCCCGTCCTCACTCTGCCGACTTCAATTACATCAGCCACGGGCTCTCTGAAAAGAGAATCAGGCACCGTCTGCCCATTTTGCTTCAGACGAGCCTCCATCCACCACACCCCACACGTGATATCATTCAGTTGTTGCAACCTCAAAGGACCCCGGTGCCGGGCATCTGACGGGAAGGGGAAAGAAGGAAAAGCGTGTCCTCTGAGTGTTTGACGCTGCAGACTCTTGACATGTAATTCCTTCTGCCATATGACCTAAATATACAGTTTTAGGTCTAAACTGCTGCAGAAGCGAATGACTGCGTTGTTGTCCAGATGGCTTCCATCGCTGGGCAGTTCTCTCCAGGACTGGCTGGTGAAAAATGCTGGCCTGCTGTGGCGTCATCGACGGTTTAGCTCATCTAAGCTCCCCTGGCAGAAGAAGCAATGAAACGAATGGACCTAGCAGATCAAACGCTGCTTGGCTGTGACTAAAATCTACTCTCCTGTGAGGCATCAAAGCAAAATAGGATTTTCTGCTGAGGGATATCTCCCTTCTTACTGTCTCTCCTACATGCCAATTATCTGTGATAGTTGATAGCCAGGGTGTGAAATGTGAAACAAGCATTGGCCTGTCGATGAGTTGCTCTGCCACGCAGGTGCATTGCAGGAATTCCACATAGCCTAGTTTCTTCAGATAGGACTTACAGTGGCATTCATCTATCTGTCTATGGTCACTGTCCTATCAGTTCCAGATATCACTCAGGTTAACCTTGCCTGCATTCCCAAGGCCTGTCTCCTTGTCTGTGCAAAGACCCTATCAACTCTTGCCCTGAGTGACAGAGTGGCCAGCCTTACCTTGTGCTGCCAGCCAGCCTCATACATAACATCATCACCTTCACTTGGCCATGTCACGCCTCTTACAGGAGATGGATGGCTCTTACCCAAGGACAGCTGGGTAATGGCCCTCATCCTGACTTCAAGACGGGGCAACAATCACCTGTCATTCTCAATCTGTATGCTGCAGGCCAGAGCAGATGCAAAGGGGAAGAGGAAGTAGTAAGAGTTCCATCAGAGGAAGGGATGTGCACTGCAGCATCCCACAGTTTGGATCCTATCTTGAAAAGTACAGTATGTGATTGTGAAAGCTTCAAGTACCTGTATGCCTTGTTGATCTGTAAAACCTTTTGAAGTTATGCTCAAATAATTTAGTGATGCCCACCTAGTACATTAAACGTCTATTAAGGGAAAGTTTGATATCAATGTTTAAACGAATGAATCCTTTTAATGTGAAAGGGTTGCTAATAATTCCAGTCATACTGAGAATCAACACCCAACTCTGCAGCGTGGTGCAGCTTTCAGTCGCTTTCAGCTCACTGTTTTGCATTCACTGTTTTGCAAGGTTTGATCAAATCGTTTGACTGAATGTCATTGTACAGCAATATAAAGGGGGGTGCAAATGCTCCCACTTCACACATTCACTGCTACCTGCAAAATGAAAATGAAAACAGTGGCGAGTCGGGGTCCACCATATCACAGAACAGATTTTGATTGCTTGAACTTGAAGAGATGACACCTTATTGTATTCATAGGTTTTATTTTTTATCCCTTTGCATCTAGTTGATTTCAAACACTATAGAAGGGACAGGCATCAGGGAAAAAGAGAGGAGGAAGATTTTTTTTTAAATTTCGCATTTCAAGAAATAAAGTTAAAGTGATGGCAGCATGGTGGTCCAGTGGTTAACACTGTCACCTCACAGCTGGCTTGGAGGCTGGGGAGTTTGTGCCTGGGGCAGGACCTTTCTGTGCGGAGTTTGCATGTTCTCCTCGAGTCCGTGTGGCTTCCTCCCACAGTCCAAAGACATGCAGCATAATAATAATTGTACCCAGTCGTCTCGCCTAATGTCAGCTAGGATAGGCTCCAGCATTCCCACAACCTGTCAGGATAAGCGGTTACAGACAAAGGATGAATGGATGGATGGATAGATGGATGGATGGAAGTTAAAGTGTTGAGAATAAAGTTGAAATGTCCTTGACATGATAATTCCATTTCATTCTTGACATTTCAACTTTATTCTAATAGTGCAAAATATATTTAAAAAAATCTTCCTCCTGTCCTCCCTGGCTCTAAGACTGAAAATCAGCTGGCCTAAACAGCAAATATACACATACACACTGCATAGGGACACTGTTTCCCATGGGTCTGTCTCTGCTCTGCTCATACGCTAAAACCATATGGACTGAGTTCTTCCTCCTCAAGCTCGGGACTCTCGCATGGTGGAAGTCTAGACCTCTCTGATTAAAATTTAACATCTGCCAAAGTTCTGTGAATCTTTCATTTTCCTCTGGGGCACGGCATGATGAGTCTAGTGAACACTAATGAACATATAATGAGCTACAAATAGCTCTCCAAATGGTCTGGTCCCTATGCTGCTTCCTGTGTCCTTAGATTCATCTCAGCTAGAAAAAAAAAAACAGCCAAACAATTAAACTTGATTAGTTTATATGGTCACAGAGTGATATTTAAAAAGCAAAAAAAAAATCAATACTCTAGTCACATATACAGTCCTAGAAATAAGGATCCCAGAGTGGTTCTTCCTGAAGGGTGAGGTTCTACCCAGAATCATTTGCCTCTGAATTTTTTTTCAAGGTTCTTTGTAAGACCAAGGGTTCTATTAAGAACCCTTTTTTCTTAAAAAAAGAAAAAAAAGCCTTCATAGAAGAAAGAGCTCTCCATGGACTGATTGTTGAAATTCTTGAAGAATTCTTTCGTCAACGGTTTGTCATCGATCTGTTTGTCATAGAAACGTCCCCCTTAGTACCCCCTGAGTGTGTTCTAGATAAAACCCTTGGAATATAAAAAAGAATCTTAGTAGAACTCCCTACCCTTGTAATATAAATAGGTTCTTCTTAGAACCCCCTGAGTGTGTTCTTGATAAAACGTTTGGAATATAAGAAGGCTCACAGTAGAAGCCCCTGGGTGTGTTCTAGTTAAAACCCTTATAATGTAGAATAGTTCTCAGTGGAACTCTTGTTGGGCTCTTGTTGGCACCCGTTCAAGGTGGAAAGGTTCGGGATAGATCCTCCAGAGAGAGCTCTGTATGGAACTATTACACCATAGATGGGTTCTCTGGAGAACCTCTCATAGGGGGTTTGGCGTGAAACCTTTCACAGATGGTTTTAGGTATAACCCTTTATGTTGGGCTTTACAAAGAAAGAGTCTCTGAAAGAGTTTTGAGTGGAACCTTTATAAAAGATTCTAACATGAACCAAAAAGGGCTCTCCTATGGGGACAAGCCAGATAACCCTTTATGGTTCTAGTTAGCACCTTTATTTCTGGGAGCGTACAATTATAAGAAGAATACTCAGTCTCTGTGACTCATTTCTAACTAGGTACCATACACTCTGCAATGACTAAACTGGAAGTAACAACATTTATTAGGCATACTTTTCTCTCTTTTGGGAACAAAATGTGACACACAATGGTACACTGTGTTCAGGGTGGGGATATTTGAACAACTACTCGCTTTGTACGGTAAAACACTGCCGAACTTTTGCTGATTTAATCCCTTATGTCTTTATTAATAACAGCGATGACAGAATATCCATGACTTGGGGCGCTTCCTCTTTGGAAGATTACCTCTAAAATCTCTTAATCCGTCACCAGTTAGCTGTTTTCCAAACACCCCAACAGTCATCTCTGCATGTGAGGCGGGCGGCTTTCTAGAGGGTTTGGACTGCCTCCAGCTCCGGGCAGAGGGAGAAAACGACAGAAGGATGACAAAACACAAATGTAGGACAGAGGGAAAGAGGCAATCATCATGCTATAATTCATCCGGTCCCTCCTCCAAAGTGCTACCTAGATCCTTTGTCTATTAATAAGAAAACACTGGCTAAAGTGCTGAGTCAACTATGCGGTGGAGGAGAAGCTGCTGTTTTTCATAAATGTTTTAAAACACCCCGCAACAGTGACTGATGCTGGTAGCTTTCCCCCTATGGATTTAAAATGCAAACCCCACCCACTGTGTGGTTATCTACTGTCCTTTCTCATTTGAAATTTGGAATTTCTATCTGAATCCTCTAAATTTGTGTCCTCCATTGTTCTTACTCATTGTGGCTTAATTATTCTAGCTGCTGATTTATAAAGATATTTGCAACTGAGTTAAGTTAATTCTTTTGATTTACGTGTATATACTAGGGTCAATACATAACCATTACCATAAGTTGGATCTGGTTTTACCTGTGCTGTGAGCAATGGCCCAGTTAATCTTGGCCATTGTGTTTCAAAGAAAAAAAAATGTATACAAAAGTTGAAAAAACTCAAAGGTGACTCTCTTTAATCTTTGAGATTTAAGTCAAACACAAACTCTTCAGTTTTGAAATAAACTCTTAATAGAAAAACTTGAATCATCGAGGTTTAGAGACAAAAATTGTTTCAAAAATTGTTTTGAAAACTCATTAACGTGAATGGTGGGTTATAACTTCATACTCCCACACAATGACTCCTCAGGTTAACAGCTCACTGAAAAATTCTTTAAATACAGATTTTTTTTTCAAAAACTTAAAGATTCAAGGTTTTCTGAAGAACAGAAGTAGCTTGACAAAATATTGTCAGCAGCAAAACTTTTCAAAAGTTTATTGCAGAACTTAAACTTCTGAGTTTGAGTTAAAACTTTAGTGAAGACAGTTTTGTCAACTTTTATTTAAAAACAACAACAACAACAATGCTTTATAAGCATTTTCAGTTTGAGCAAAAGAAACACTGAGAAAGTGGAAACACTGGAAATTTTTTTAAAAGATAAGAAATGCAATGAGTTTTGATGTGTGGCTGAGGTGGAAAATCTTCTCATGCAATGGTTTAATGACTGGAGAATTAGTGCCGCTGGCTGTTTATCTCCATGTGACCAACTCCAAATATTTAGATAACAGAAGTGAATGGAAAGCTGATTAATTCGTGTTTTTTTTTCCTGATTTTCTGGAAATTTGTTTTAAATTTGGGCTAAATTTGGATGAAAACATTAACTCCACATTTGTTAATTCTTGGTCATTCGTTTTCCTTGTGCATTGTCACATTCTTTTGTCTGTCGGTCAGTCGCTCCATTACTGTATCAAAGTCTACAACATGGATTGGCACAAAATTTTGTACAAGCATTCATGGTTCCCCGACAGTGAATCCCAGTGACTTTACTGATCCTTTAAATTTTTCCCCTACTGCCACCGAAGTCTTGACAATCACTGGATGGATTCTTATAAATTTTGGTAGAGAAACTGATGAGTCATGCATGTATTGTGATAACTTTGGTGATCCCTTAACTTTTATTGTGGCAAGATCAAGTCAAAATCTCTGTTTATGATCAAAACTACTGACTTTCCCATTAACCTCAGCTCCACTTTGTGTTTAGTACAAAGTAGCAAATGTTAGCATGCAAACACACTAAACTAAGGTGTCAACATTATAATTCTGAACATGTGAGCATACTGATGTAACAGTCACTGTAAAAGTGTCTAGTCTGCCTTAAATTTCTAAGTTGACTGAATTTGAAAAGACAAGTTGGAGTAATTTTGGAATGATTCAAAACAATTAAACTTGATATTAATTCAGCTGTACATAAGAAAACATGTTCAATAAGCCTAAGATATTAAGTGGAACCAACAACTGTTGCGCTGATGAACATTACAAACAAATTGGATTTTGTTTTACATTTTCTCAGTTTAAAAAGTCAGTACTTGCAGCTGCAGCTGCTCCTGTTGGTGCTACTTTTTGTTCCAGCATTGGCACACAGACAATATGTGAAACTGCTCCCAGTGAATTTAATTAAAATTCAAGTGTAAATAGGGACTGAATTCAATACTAATGCTCATCATTAGGTAGTGTTTTCATTATTGTGAAAACAAGCCACCATGACTTATTTTAAAGTGTATTAGAGACACACAGAAAGTTGTAATCATGTTTTCTTCAAGGTATAAAGAGAAGGGTCGCAGGAGAGTTTTAACTCTCAAACAATGCATGCTGGGAAGTCTGCTATATGCTGATCATGTTTATTTAGAAACTTAATTGAATGAGTTGATTGAATTCTGTACAGTACATTCATTCAACTCATCATTTTAATGTTGCATGACTTAAAGTTAAATAATAAGTTCTGAAGTGTTCTGAAAATAAATACAAGAAATTTTAGGTTTGATCATCTTGATTAACATAAACCTTTGTGTTTAATTGAAGAGAAATGATTAGTTGATTCCACTGAACTGCCTACTGTATGATTTTTACAGTATTTAGCTCAAAGCGCTGCTGTGCCTCACAGAGCCGCTGGCATAGCTGTGGACTTTTCGTCTTGTTTATTCTCATCCATATTAATAAGTTTCATTTCCATTTTATGATGTCAAGAGTGTGATAGGAGCAATGTTAAAAGGCTGTAATTTTGGCTGAATGATGAATCAAGGAAAATAAACAGGCTAGATAATGAAAGAGTACTATGTTGAAGGAAGAGAGACATTAAAATGGGAGAAAAAGACCCAAAAAGTGTTGAACCAGAGAGACAATTGCTGTAAGAAGATGGGAGGGTCATTGGAGCAAAGTAAACCTTGTTATTCTGCAGATGATTTATACAAGTAGATCAGCTGCTGTAAGCTTTAATTTATTTTCTGGAGATCGCTCTGTAGAGATGTTAACATATTCCAGGCAGTGCTTCTGAGGGCATGTGATATTAAAAGTGTAACGTGTGCACATGGAGTGATATTGAAACGGAATGATTTAAATTGACAGATATACAAACATGCAGACAGTCATGAAGAGGGCCAACAAGCCGGAGAAGGTGATGGTGGGGTGAGACCGATGTGCTGAGTGGGATGAGAAAAGCTGCCAAGAAAAACCTCATTCCTACCATGCTGTTGCTGTGAGAGACGGCGTACCCTGGAGTGATTGAAAAAATACATTAAAGAGGGGGGTTTGAGGGGGTGGGGTGGGGGGGTGAAAATGTGAATAAAGAGCTAACTCACTTGGGTGCAAAAGCTCTCCTCCTCTGCCTTTCATACTCCACGCCTTTCATGCCGGATCCCACCTGAAAGCAGATGTGAATCTGCAAGGATGACAAAGAACTGATGTTTGCACTGTACCATCACCTGCATCTCCTTCTATAGAGCAGTTTCTGGTTGTTATTATTGACAGAATACAATCGATATACCATTACAACCAGATGCAAAGAGGGCTGAAGTGCTATACTGTCTGTTGAGAAAATGAACACTGACATCATAATGTTGCCTTTCATGCTGTTTTGAACGATCCCTGTCTTGATTTCTCAGGGATTAAAAGAGTCTCAGTTCAACCTATACCCAGACCATATGATGTACAGACTCATTTAATAGACGAGAATAGTAATTCACCAGCACTTTTGTCAGGATTTCAGGATCATTTTAATATTTCAAGTACTTCTTTGTCAACACAATACAAAATGTTTTTTTTCTTTTAGATTTAAGCAATTTGGTTCGATAAAAGTCAAACTTCAAGCATACTATACAAGTACAACAAAAAAAATGTGCAAATATGTAATCGTGACATCATGCCCTTGGTTTTGCATGCTGAGCGCTGTGGACTGGAGCAGGGGTCTGTGCTCGCATGAATCATGTCAAATATAGTGATTCATGTGCTGTTACACAACAACTAAAAATGTTTTGCAGTTTCTGTTCCTTCAGCGCACACGAGTGCCTAAATGTGTCACTAGAAAGAGGTTACAATGAGGTTACTGCAAAATTGCCAGAGCTGTAGTGAACCAATGAAAACACTGGTTGACTGAAATTCTATCTACTCTTCAACCAGTCGATTGGTCGGCAGGGAAAAAAAAAATCTGCGTGTTATCTCTAAATGAAGTAAATTGGCCAAAGCATGAGTGCACTCTACCTGGTAACCTAAATGCGTGCTAATCAAAGTTACACAACGTCGCCAAGCAAATTAATCCCTGTTGTTAACACTGCTGCCAGATGGAAAATACAGCAATATAATTTTGCTGAAACAACCTGGGAAGGTTCCAAAAACGTTGTTAACTGTAAAAGTGTTAAAATTATGGGACAATTACTGTACATCTGGCAACACTTTCCTGTTGTTTGACCCTTTCTTTTTCACACGTAGTTATATTGTTACCTTCAAGTACCTGTTTATCAAGTAAAGTTACATACAGCAACAACACAAACACACAAACGCACTGGAAAAACAAGCCTCTATATGGCAACAAAGCTAACGCAAATGCAGCTCACATTGATGCATGAACTTCCCCAAAAAGCAACATGAGGAAACAGTTAACTTACTGGCTTCCAATGTACTACTCTCGTTGTTTAGTTGGCCTAAAAAGATTCTTAACATTCACACTGTTTCTCTTGATTGTCCCTCATTATTACAACATTAGCCCAACCAACTGTGGGAGTAGCCACGTTAGCCGTGCAGCTTGCAAACGCCAAGTTCAACAGGCTAAACTACAAAATAAGCAAGTCTGATGCCGAGTCACAGACAGCTGGCAATGTGAGCCCGAGCTGTTACGGGCCGACCCTTGTTTATAAAGCAGTCCAGTGGAGTAAAATGCACTCATGTGTTATCATTAAAAATAAAGTTTTCATCCACTCAGCTCTTCTGTCCTCTTGAGGCTGGGGGCCGATGTAGCGATTTGCTAGTACTTTGACACGGTGTCAATTAGAGACGTGTAAAGGCTCAGTAAATAGGATCACCTACCTATCAGGCCTCAAATAGGCCTACATCAAATAAGCATATGTCTCAAGATAATGGATAAAGAAATACTTCTCTCCTTATGAAACTAACAACAGCGACTGTCCAACCAATGAGACCAGGTGTCAGCCTTAAAAAATTCAGCTGAAAAAGCATCAATTGAACGCACAAACTGAAGTGAAAGAACTACCCACATTCAAGCCCTCTATTTAAATTCATAAAGGTGCACAGGAGAACATAAAACAAACACCCCCACATGTTCAACTTTAAATACACAATCCAGGCAGGCAGCAGCAGAATGTGGAGAAATTTCTTGTCTGTGCAGAATCTTAAAAACCAGTTTGCACAGACCTTTGGGCACTCTTCCCTTCAAGGATGATTTGTTGTTTCCCAGCTATCATTTTTTATCTTAAATAGAGATTAATTGCTATCTTGTCCAGAACGAGGCTATTTTGTCCGTGTTGGTTTTGATTTGATCATTCTCCCAGCTAGCCAACAGTGGGACCCTGTTTCACAGCAGGAAGCTAAAACAACTGGCACAAAACCGAGG
Organism: Lutjanus campechanus; assembly: GCA_027495735.1. Taxonomy (NCBI): domain Eukaryota; kingdom Metazoa; phylum Chordata; class Actinopteri; order Lutjaniformes; family Lutjanidae; genus Lutjanus; species Lutjanus campechanus. The sequence continues at coordinate 31,318 of JAJHUR010136484.1, forward strand.
AGCAGAGGAGATCAAAGAAATCTACAAAATATCAGAATGCAGGGAAAGAGAGAGGGGTAGAGACAGAGAGATGAAGACAATTTGTAGCTAATTTAAGGCCGTAACCACTTATTACTATCTCAGTTTTTTTAATGAATTATTTGTTCTAGAAAATTTCAGTAAAAAGTGAAATAAACACACATTTTCCCCAGGCTGAAGAGTTAAATTTACAATTATTTAAAGCAGAAAAAGCCACAAATCCTCACTTTTGAGAAGCTGGAACCAGCAACCTGTTGAGCTGACTTAAAGGACCAGTGTTTAGGACAGGGGTCGTCAAGTATATTTGCTCAAGGGCCAGAATTTTTAAAAGCAGTTGTGGATCAGTACTACATGTCACAGAACTCTGTGGGCAGCAAACTAAACTATTGTTATTTTTATAAAGACATCAGGCAATAATTGACCTTTTTCTATCACTGTGAGCAACTGTGATCTGATTTTTATGATGCACACAGCATGAGTCTGTGAAATGAAAGGATTTGGTCACTTGAGAGGTCAGTTAGAGGTGTGCAGCCTGTCACCTGCAGCTAACTGTGGCTGCTCCTTCTCGTTCTGTTCCCCACAATATTTCAAACTGACCAGCAATAGATGATTGAATAAAAGGACCATTGTCTTTTTTGTAGTGCATTTCTGATGAACAATAGCAGTAGCATTGGTTGCCTCGCTGATAAGTTGGAGGTTTGCAGCCTATTGCCTGCCAGCTTACTGTGGCTGCTCCTTCTAGTTCAATTAGTCCCTGCAACATTTCAAATAAATCAGCTATACATAATTGCCAAAAATGACTGTTGTGTAGATGCGTTCTGATGGAATGATAGCGGTAAAACTGAGATTACTGACAAAGAGACTGCATTTCCTGTAACTAATTCATAATATAAAAGTCAGCTTGTATTTTGCCAGTTAAACGTTTTTAATGTGAATTTTCAGCAGTAGGAAATATGTTCAGTTTGCATTTGCAGTAACTTAATACATTTTTTTCTGTTAATTCTGTGACACCCAGATTGTACTGTAAATATATATGCAATATTGTCATCAGTGGTCATTTTGCAATACATCCCTATAAATCTCACACACTGTATTATTAATTTTTTTTTTTTACAATAAAGGAGGGTTGTGTCCCACTGCTTCCTTCATCTGTTTTATTTTTTCAAAGTCTTATTTCTCTCCATCTC
>JAJHUR010136484.1:44197-68072 GCA_027495735.1 Lutjanus campechanus
GCATTACATTATTATTACTCATGCATAAATATAAAAGCAGGCTTTTACTGCTGTAGTTGGTTGAAGTGAAGATTTTTTTTTTTTTTTACTATTTTGTATAAGACTGCAACTAATGATTATTAGGGCCCAAGCACCGTCCAGTGCGAGGACCCTATTGTTTTTGCTCAGACTGCCCAAAACATGAATTGCAGTTTTGGGGACCTAAACATACTCAAAAACTCACCAATTCACCGGCGTCGTCAGTCTTGGTGAAAATTTACTTGTCATATGGTTTTTGTTAACAGCATTAAACGCCGCCATTACCAGCACATTTCACCGACATGCACGAAAATCGGTACACACATAGATCATGCCCAGACGCACAAAAAAGTCAGTGGGACTCTATAGCCTAAACCCAACAGTAAGGCGGCCATTTTGTATTTCGTGGTCATTTTTGGCGTTTTCCACGTTTTGTATTTTAACAAACTCCTCCTACAGGATTAATAAGAACGGCTTCAAAATTGCTGTGTACCATCTAGACTACTTTGTGATTAAAAGCTATCAAAAGATCACGCACCCGTTGAAGGGCGTATCGAAGTCGTCGAAGTTTGATGTTTCGCCATGAAACACGAAATTGCTATAACTTTGGACTACATTGTCCATTCTTCACCAAACTTCACATGATTCATAATAGTCCCGCCCTGAAAACAGCTACATGACAAAATTCCGTGTTTGTCATAGCGCCCCCTGCTGGCGACAGGAAATGACATGTTTTACACTGTGAAGTGCTGCTCCCAGCACACTGACCATATCCAACTCAAATCTGGTCAGAAAGGCCTTAAGACCTTGGCGATGCTATATCATGAAGATTGTGATGTATCATCAAACGGCATTGCCCTGGCGGCAAGGCGAAGGTCAATGTTTCACAAAACACAGGAAGTGACCCTAGCTTCAGTGTACTTGATCGAATCTGTCTGAAATTTCACATGCTTTTTAATGGTCCGGGTCCCAACATGTGATATGAGTTTCGTCAATGGGCCTGGCCAAATGGCTTGGCCACGCCCTCTAAACACCGCCATTACTGCCACGTTTCACCGACATGCACAAAAATTGGTACACACATAGATCATGCCCGTGCACAACAAAGTATGACACCCTATAGCCTAAACCCAACAGGAAGTTGGCTATTTTGAATTTTGTGGTAATTTTTGGCGTTTTTCACGTGTCGAATTTTAACGAACACCTTCTACGGGATTCATCAAATCGGCTTCAAAATTGGTGTGTAACATGTATACTACCGAGTGGCACGGGGGTGCGAGGGCCCGTTCAATGCTGCTTGCAGCTTTAATTTTAGTATGGATTCATCTGCCAATTATTTTCTACATTAATCGATTGACTAAGTTTGTAAAGCTAGTTTGTAAACATTCTGAAAATAGCGACAAATGCTCATCCCAAAGTGATAATGTCACAAGACTGTCACAAATAAACACTACCTACACTCGCACAGATGTGTGTGAGTGCTACACATTAAAAGCTTCCAAGCTCAACAAGACAACTGAGCCTGCAGAGTGGATGTGCAGGCTGAGGGCAGGATAGAAAGAGTGCAAAAGCAAAAGTGTTAAACCATGCCTGTAGTTTCTAAAAACATTCATTTGAAAAATGCTGAAAAACACATTTTGAGGATGGGTTCATACCTCAGACAATCATTGTTGTATTATACTACATTTTGTGTTAATGATGAGCTTCTGACTTTCTGTCTTTAAATGTGGGGATTAAGAAGATGTGATCTCATGGGGCTTACAGAAACCATATGTACGAAGAATAACATTTTTTTTATCTCAGTTCTAAAATCTATGCAGTCTGCAGGTCTGTCGGCGCTGTAAGGCATTTGGCAGCATTCACAATTTAAACAAAAACAATGGCAGATGCACTTCATATGCAGTCCGCCCCCTCCTGCTTATTATTCCTGCATTCATCTCGCAGTCTGTTGTCAGAGTGTTTGCTAGGTATTGTTCAGCCACCTCGCTGCCTCTTGCCTTGTTACCTGTTTCACTTCAGCCTTCCTTTGCCCCTTTGCTTGGCTGCTGCCAGCCCGCTCTGCCTCTTCTGCCTGATTGTACACCAGCTGCAACTCTCTCGTCGCATTTGAGCCCTTGACCTTGTCTGCCTGCAGCTCTGTGGGTACCTTGCTGTACTTCAAGTCTTGTGAACTGCGTAAACCTGCCGCTGGTTTTGCATGTGGGTTCGACATGCTTCAGGCACATTGGTACTTGAATGCAAATTCACCAAACTAAAAATAAAGTCGAATGTTGTCTTTTCTGTCAGAAAAGTAGCTACTCAATAAGTGTAGTTACTGCATTTCATAATTACAATGGATTATTGATCTGAGTCCGAACCATACTGCAATGTTTGTGGCAGACTGAAGATTGAAGTAAAACATACCATGAATATAGGTTTTCAGACATTAAAAGCATTATTAATTATTCTAAAGTATTCACAGACATAAATAATGTATGTTGCTTCCTTAACGCTAATGAATACAAATTGATATTGTAACAACACATCGCTGGCATCATAATGGTGAAGAAATCACAAAAGGCACCCCCGGCACGTCTGCTATTAAAATGCATGCTGGGTGATTGGGTTGGATTGCACAGTGCTTAACTGCATAAATATCTAAGTGTAGATGCTGTTAGCCTGCTCTGAGAGTCCAATCCCCCTGAACCACTCATGAGGTGATCAGAGATGCTTTTGGTCTCATTATCGGGCAAAGTGCAAATACAAGCACAATCACAAACCTGACACAGGAAACGCTTGTGCAAACCAGGTCATAACTCGCATCTACAGTAAGGTAGCAGTGCTGAAATGGGAAAATATAATAGCAAGGCTAGTGGTAAATGTGTTTTTTTGTTAATTAATAAAATGACCACCTGAGATCATCCACAGCAACAACTCCACAGAAAATTCTCTGCTCTATGTTAGCCTCTTTTAACTCATTGTTTTGGTTTATGGCACATTAACTGTATGATTCAGTCCCATTTTTCTCATTAAGAGACTATCCTCTTAAGAACTACAGCATCAGCCTAAAAACTACATATTTTGACCCAAACCATGACCTAACTAAGTTGTTTTTGTGCCAAAACCTAACTAAATCTTAACATCATAGCTCAGATTTAATTTTCACCACTGATTTGTAATGTTTTTGTAAGGCATGTGCGCATGATGTTGTACTGCTGATAGGAACAATCAGAAAACACTTGGTTGTGTCTGGATGGTGACTGTTGATTTATAAAATGCCTGTATGTGTGCACTTGATTCGACACAGGTTTTAGGAAGTCAGGTATATAACACGCTACAAAGTCTGTGTCTGAGTGAGTTAAACACAGGACTTTACTTAAGAAATTGAGGACTTTGTCCTGTGTAAAACCAAAAGTCAATATTTCTTTTTCTTTTTTAATTTTAGACTTATAGCTTAATGACATATTTTCAGCTTTGTTTTTTTTCAAAGTCTGTATTATTTTCAGCTTTCAGATGCAGCTTGGTCAGGTTTAAGCACCAAAACTACTTGGTTATGTTTGTCCAGCAAAACTAGTTGGTTGGGTTTATTTGCCAAAACTAGTTGACTAGATTAAGGCACCAAAACGTCTTGGCGAGGTTTACCTGCCAAAATTAATTGATTGTGTTCAGGCACCAAAACTAGTTGATTGGATTAGGGCACCAAAACTACTTTGTTAGGGTTAGCAAAAGATCGTGGTTTGGATTGAAATAATTAGGCAGGGTTGACTGAACAGCGGCTTTCTGGTAAAAAAAAAACAAACAAAAAACCCTAAAGACAAATTTCTCCTTCATACAAGCTACTTCAGAATATGAAGACACAACATGTGCAAATTTTACAAGAGTTTTGCAAATCTAACATTTTGTGTTGTGTTTAAAACCCTGACTAGATTGTACAAAAAATGATGCATATGGTGGTGTGTTCTTTATGCTGGACAGGTTTTCTAAAATTAGATTTAAAAAATACCAAAGTATCACCCTACTTACAATATTGCAAATACATTGAATTGTAGCACCTGATTGTGATATGTTTTGTATCTCCAGATTTTTGCCAATGTAATCAAGGGTTAGCATCTGGACACGCCCTCTTTTGGTGTGCAGTTTTAGAGGGCATGGAAAATTCATGTATTTTGTTGTTTAATTTGGGGGACTTGTTGGTTGTTTCCAGCAGCAGCTGTTTTCAGAAAGCAAGCTTTGATAAACCCACTGCATACCACCTGCCCAGCACCAAATGGCAGACAGACAAAGTTTGCTATTAACTGGTGAAGCAAGCAGCTAAAGGCCAGGTATTTTTCTTAGGAGCAGAGTAAATACTGGATTTACATTCATCAGGCTGCCAAAAAACAAATTTGCTCAGTGTCTGCTGGGTGTTTTAATAGGTTATTGTTGACTAATTAAAAAACAATCATTTTATAAAGCAATAATATGTAAGAGCATTGGGGTTTTCTTCTACTTAGTGGCCAAAAAAATAAATGAATGCAAATTGTTTTTTCTTTTGCAAATGTTTGTACTAGTTGCACTCCTCATATGGAATAAATGCAGTTCTCTACCTTCTCCTAACAATGTTTAACATCGTAAAAGCCCATAGGATGCACTGATTGCTGCTTGGAAAACTGTGGCGTTAATATATGTCATTATTCAGGCGTACCCATCAAATGGCGGCAACCATATGTGAAAGTCTGTTGGAAAATATGCTGTGCGCCATTAGAAGGAAACATATCATTTAACCAGAAAAGCGTCATAAAACTATTTCACGCACGCCAGGTGGAGGCTGACATTTTAGTCTGATGGAAGTAGTAATAATATTGACAATCATTGCTTAAATCTGCCTTTTCCTCCACTGCTCCCCGTGGTGTTGTTGTTGCCGTACAACGCTTTTTAGAAAAAAAAAAGTGACAGGGCAATTTTAATGCCAGGTATAAATCATCAAATCTAAATCATAACATCACAGCAGATATGAGGTGCATGTTAATATCTATATACTCTTAGAAATATGGGTTCCAAGAGTGTTGTTTCTGAAGGGCTGAGGTTATACCAAGAACCATTGGCTCCATTTTTGAAGAAAGGGTTCATCAAGGGTTCTTTGTAAGACTATGGGTTCAATTAAGAACGCTTTTCATCCAAAGAACCCTTTTTGGAAGAAAGAATTCATCTTGAAAATCCTTGAAGAACTCTTTTGGAAAGATTTCTTTGTACCACAGTACAAAAGGGTTTTTCTTAGAACCCCTTGGGTGGGTTCTAGATAAAACCTTTGGAATATCAAATAGATTCTTTGTAGACTCTAACCCACCCAGGGGGTTCTACCAAGTGTGTTTTAAATAAACCCATGGGGTATAAAAATGTTTTCTGTGGAACCCCCTGAGTGTGTTCTATAGCCCCTTGGAATATAAATGTTTTCACTGGAACCCCTTGGATGGGTTCTAGATAAAACCCTTGGAAATAAAAAGGTTCTCTGTAGAACCCCTCATTGTGTTCTTGATAAAACCACTGGAATATAAAATGATTCTTGCTTCAGATAAAACCCTCCCTCTCAGTAAAACCTGCTGATGGGTTCTTGTTACCCCCCTTAAAAGATCAAAAGGTTCTGGATAGAACTGCCAGAGAGGGTTCCGGGTGTATATCACAGAATGGCCCTCTGTAGAACCTCTCATAGGGGGTCCTGGGTGAAACCTTACAATGTTCTAGATAAAATTCTTGGGGTATAAAAAAGTTTTCTGTAGAACCTTCTGTTTGGGATCAAGATAAAACCCTTGGAATATAAAAATATTCTCAGTAGAACCCCCAAGGTGGGTTCTTGTCAGCCCCCTTAGAAGGTGGAAAGGTTCTGGGTGGAACCCTTAGAGAGGGTTCTGGGTGGAAACACACCATAGAAGGAATTTGTGTAAAACCTCTCATAGTTGGTTTGGGGTGAAACCATTCACAGATAATTCTTGGTATAACCCTTAATGTGAGGTTCTAAGTAGAACTCTCTGATAAGGTTCCAAGTGGAACCTACTAAGAACCAAAAAGGGTCCTTTTATAGGGACAAGCCAAAGAACGTTTCATGGTTCAAGTTAGCATCTTTTTTTCTAATAGTGTCAAGTGGGCAGAATGTACAAAGTTCCCAATCCTGAGAGAAATCTATGTGTTTTTAGGAAAAGACAAAGCTCCATGGCAACATTTTCAAATCAAATTTCAAGTCACAAGATGCACCTTGACTTCTCTATTAAATGGCTGAATCGTGTGTGTGTGTGTGTCGACACTTGGGTAGGCTGAAGACATGAAAATATTTTTAATAAAAGAGACACTGAGGGAAGGAATAGTTCCGTCATTGTGTTGGTGTATTGTTGCTGTTTGACCTCAAAGCTTTGAACTGTAACAATACAAACTGCGGTTTATCATTGTGATAGAAGATGAATAACATAGTGTAAACTTCTGTATCACAGCAATGCATCAAAAATGAAAGTTTCTTGGGCAAACACATCAATTGTTCAAGAAAGAAACATCTGAAATTTCAACCTGACATGCCTTGAGATATCGAGAATGTGTGAGTATTTGACATTTATTAATGGTGCCCGCAATTCTGGAGGATTTATTGCAATATTGATTGGCACGCACTGTGAAATAATCTTGTAGCGCAAATGGCAAGAGCAGCTAATTGATTATGCACCTAAAACCTCATTTATCCACAATAAACAATACAAATATTGATTGATGCCTCTTTGTGTGATGTCAGTGTATTTCCATCATCCCACACTGCTGTGTCAAGCTGGAGGCAGCATTTCTACCATTCATTCTACACTTAGAAAACAAGGTGCTGACTAGAATCATAAAGGGTTGTTTGGCGTCTCTCAATACGAGAACCCTTTTTGGTTCTTGGTAGAACCTTTTTATAAAGTTTCCACTTGGAACCCTTTCAGAGAGTTCTACCTAGAACTCAACATAAGGGGTTGTATCTAGAGCTATCTGTGAAAGGTTTCACATGAAAGCCTCTATCAGAGGTTACACAGAGAACCCCTCTATGGTGTAATGGTTCCACCCAGAACCCTCTCTGTTGGTTCTATCCAGAGCTGCTCCACCTTCTAGAGGCGCTGAGAAGAAACCACCTATGAGTTCTACTGAGAACCTTTTTATATTCCAAGGGTCTTACCTAGAACCTACAAAGATAGTTTTACCTAGAACCTTTTTAGATTCCTAAGGTTGTATCTAACACACACTCTCTAATTCTAAGAATCTTATACTCCAAAGGTCTACCTAGAGCCCATCCTGGGGGTTCTCCCGAGAACTTTTTTATGCCCCAAGGGTTTTATCTAGAACACACTCAGGGGGTTCTCCTGGGAACCTTTTTAGATTCCAAGGGTTTTATTTACAATACACTCAGGGTGTTCTACCAGGAACCTTTTCATACTCTAAAGGTTTTAGCAAGAACCCACCCAGGGGATTCTACCAAGAATCCTTTTATATTCCAAGGGTTTTAGCTAGAACACACTCATGGTGTTCTACCGGGAACCTTTTTAGATTCCAAGGCTTCAATTGAGAACACACTCAGATAGTTCTACCAGGAACCTTTTTGTACTCTAACCCACCCAGGAGATTCTACCAAGATCTCTTTTATGTTCCAAGAGTTTTATTGAAAACACGCAGGGTGTCCTACCAGGAACCTTTTTAGATTCCAAAGGTTTTTATCTAGAACCTACTCAGGGAGTCCTATCAAGAACCCTTTTATATTATGGTACAAAAAAACAGTTATTTGAATGAAAATGGTTCTTAGTTGAACCCTTAGTCTTACAAAGAACCCTTGACAAACACTTTCTTCAAACAAAGGTTCTTCTGAAGCAAATGGTTCTGGGTAGGACCTCGGCCCTTCAAGAAGAACCCCTTTGGAACCCTTCTTTCTGAGAGTGTACTCTGCCTGGCACAAATGGAAGCTGACATCGAGCGAGTTTTGTTCTGTTTGATGATGACAAAAAATTACAAGAGAAGACAGAGGTCAGACATAGACAATCAGGACTAAATTAGAGCTGTCTTAAGTAATGCTTTGTCCTCCTCTAGTTGTCTTCAGAGATAGATAATGACAAACATAATCACATAAAACCACAAGATCAGAATCTTTTAGCCTCTGGTCAATTATAGAGGGAAGATGACAACAAAAAGTGAAAAGAAACAACCCAGGGAGAAGCTGGAATTTAACTGGTTAATTGAATCTGCAGTCACAGCAGATGGCAATGTTGCTCTGCCTCTGCTGCAGCAGGGCATGACAGTGAGGGAGAGGTAAAATCCCAGCAGGCAGTAGATGGCAGTCTAGCTTCATTACACCGTTGGCTGGCTGATTGTGAAGACACTCCGGGGGATACGGAGCACTCCATTGTCAGACACATGGGAGGACGACAGCAACAAGAAAATGATGTCAGGACCAGAGATGGCAGTCTTGCCACGGCGATGGCGGAATGAGAGGAATGGAAAGAACGGAGGGGGTGTCAGAGGGATGAAATGGGGAATAAGGGTTGGAGGTCGGACAGAAGGGCAGAGTGTGTGAACGACAGAGATTAAAGGGGCTGGAACACATGAGACAGCGGGGATAGCTGCGGAGGGCTGGTTTCATACAGATGATGAAGCAGTGAGGGGTGGGTGGGCATATTTGTGTGTCCCTGCCTTGGACCACTTTATCCACAGGCTTACGTGGGAATTCAATTTAATTGCATTATTAATGCCTTTTGATTACATTGTGAATGTCACACAGTCACGCGCCCGCAACCTCTCTGCCCTTTGCCCAGGTGGTGTGTTGATTGTTTACAAAAATCAAACCAGGCACTGAAAATGTGTGATAAATTCTCACAGTGTATGCCTCATCTCATACCCCCACCCTCTCTGTCTCTGTCTCCCTGACACTCCAATGGAAATAAAGATGCTAACTAGAACCTTTGGCTTGTCCCTAGACGGGAACCCTTTTTGGTTCCTGGTAGAACCTTTTATAAAGGTTCCACTTGGAACTCTGTCAGAGAGTTCTACCTAGAACCTGACATAAAGGGTTATAATTCAAACCATTTGTGTAAGGTTTCACCCAGAATGGTGTAATGGTTACTCCCAGAACCCTCTCTGGTTCAGAACCTTTTGACCTTCTAAGGGGGCTAACAAAAAGACCACTCAGCAGGTTCTACCGAGAGGGAGGGTTTTATCTACACTGAGAACCTTTTTATATTCCAATGGTTTTATCAAGAACACAATTGTGGGTTCTACTGAGAACCTTTTTTTATATTCCAAGGGTTTTATCTAAAACACTCTGAGCGGGGTCTGCCAAGAACCTTTTCATATTCTATGGGCTTTATCTAGAACCCACCAAGGGGGTTCTAACAATAACATTTTTACACTGCAAGGGTTTTCTGGAGAACTAAGCAAGGGGGTACTACTGAGCATCCCTTTAAATTTCAAAGGTTTTACCGAGAGCCCACCAAGGGGGTTCTATTGAGAATCTTTCTATATTCCAAGGGTTGTATAGAACCTGCCAAGGTGGTTCTACTGAGAATTTTTTTTCAGATTTCAGGGGTTTAATATAGTACACACCCAAGGGGTTCTACTGAGAACCCTTTGTAATTCCAAGGGTAATATCTAGAACTGGCTCAGAGAGTTCAACAAAGAACATTTTCATATTCCAGGGGTTGTATCTAGAATACACCCTTTTTATATGATGGTACAAACAACTCTTCACAATAGAGTTCTTTAAGAATTTCAACAATCCAAGGACTCTTTTTTCCAAAAAGGGTTCTTGAGAAGAAAAGGGTTCTTAATGGAACCCTCAGTCTTACAAAGAACGCTTAAGAAACCCTTTCTTCAAAAAAGGGTTTTTAGGATGCTAAAGATCCTGGGTAGAACCTCAGCCCTTCAGGAACAACCCTTTTGGAAATCATTTTATAAGCGTATGCCACCCCCTCACTCACTGTGTCACACACAGTGGACAGCATGCAAACTAATGCATAGCTTTGTACATTAATAATAATTTGCATACAGGGAGGGACGGACAGGGGAAAAAAACAAAAAACAGGCTAAAAGCAATCAGAACTTGCTCAGCTTGTCTTTCGTGATGTGACTCGCATGGATTACTGTGCTCCTGGCACCTATTTCATTTCCAAGACTGCGACATACTGGCAGTATTGTGCAATTAACCAAATGACCCCTTAATCATGTCATCTTGCTGTCTGTATATCACTGACAGAAATAGGCAAATCTGATCGCTCATTTCAGCCGATCACCCAAAGCAAAATATAATGGAAACCTAATGAAGTGTATTAAATGTCCTTACATTCTATTCCCGCACATTAAACAGAGGCCGCTCCTAAACAGAGGTAGTGCTACGTTCATCACTTTAGACAAAATAGACAAAACACAGAAATAGCGTTTGAGATTCATTTTTGCATTATCGCGGATCATCGTTTTCCTCGCAATGAACGAAAGCTAAACGATGGCAATAAATGCACATTGATGAAGTAGCCTTCCTGTTTGTGTGCACGACGTCCTAAAGTTGCTCATTAATTTTCATTAAGTGCTGTCAGTAAGGACCATTAACCAGGCTAGAGAATAATCACCTCTCCGGAGAGTTGACCTGTTTATCGGATAGGTAAGGGTTAATAGAAACAGCCCACCTTGGTGACACAACACTCATAGTGCACACACACCACAGTAAGCATTCCGTAATTCATTTTCATTTAGTACGTTGCACTTTGCATCATCTACACCAAAGAGGAACACTTCTCTCAAAGGGCAAACAATTATGGCCATTTGTTTGTGTACATGTGTTTTGACATAATGAATAGTGGTAGCAGTTTCGGGGAGGATTTTGCTTATCAGACCAATTAAATCCACTTGAGTCACACTAATCAAAGGTTCTTCAGAAATGCAAAATGATCATTGGTAGCTCGGCTTCCAGAAGTGATTGAATATTGCATGGCTCTCTTTACTTCATAATGTATGAAACAGACAGAGGTCAGGGGAGAGCACCATTTTTGCTGAACTGCCACTGAGTTTGCAGCTTTTTTTGCAGCTGTCTGTTTTCTGCAATCTTTATTTTTACTTGACTGCAAAAAACTACCTCAACTTAGATGCTCTGGAGCTATTTTTTTTTTCTTTGTCTTTTGTAAACACACCATTGAAAGTCCTCACTGGCTCAACAACTGAGACGGGGAAAGAGACAGCAGGATTGGTTCAGAAAGCTAGACAGTGAATGAAATGAGGGAGCAGCATTAGCGAGAACAAAGCCACGAATCAGAGAAATTTTTCTGAATGTTTCACAACAGATAAATTCAAAAGCACAAATAAACACGCCTCACCTGACAGAACCATCTGGGAGGCCATCCATAGAAACTGTTTGGAAAAGGGCTGGCACTTTCAAGAAAACCCCTGCCAGGTGATTGGATGAACCATCTGTCATGTCTAACACGAGCTAACTTCAACCAACCAGATCAACTCACTGAACCAGCACCGAAGCTGACCGGAAGAAGAGCAAAAACATCTTTTTCATGGAGAAAAAGCTTTCAGTGCCATTCTTTGCTCTTCTTTAATATAAGGAATACTCTCCAGTTCTGATATAACTGTCGGCACACCTAAAACCAGGCCCGTAGCTGCCGTAGTCGCTCCAAGAATGCTGATTGGCTTGCACCACCTCTGGTGGCAAGATGGATTCTTGTGTGAATGCGTGATCTCGCGAATCCAGCTGCCTCGCAAGGTAAAAAACGCGCCCACACCTCTGCACAACCCTGCAGAGGTTTTGGTTGCTGGATTTTGTGTGAATTCACAATTTCTGCCCTGCCTGTGTGTCAAACATTTCACCAATGTTGCTATATTTTTATCCCGACCTTGGAATCCTGCACGCTGTAACTGACTGGAGACTACAAATTACTGCCATTTTATATTCACACTATATACACACTTTTCATGAAAAGTAACAGATTTGGACATACAAGTTTTTGTCCAACAGTGATGATATCTTGTTGAGTTATGCACCTATTATCCCAAATGTATCTGACAATATTCAGAAACCTGTAATTTATTCAAGGTTATAATGTATTTCCTAATAACCACTACTTGCTAGTTGCTGGTTGCTATAACTTCCAGGAAAATTTCGGGATCATGTCGAATACGTCAGAAAGTGGAGAAATTGGTGAATGTGACTAAATGTAATATAATTTTAATATTACTTTCTCCATAACCATGATTTCTGCCTGTACTTTTGTTTTAAAATTAAACTAAGTTTTATGAGCTGAACAAAACCTCCACACTTGGAAACACTGAACAAAAAAAAATAAAAAAATAAAAAAATCTAAAGATTCTGTTTTACAATGGAAATAAGAACTCTTTGCAGTAAATGTCCTTCAGTTGAAGGGAATAATCTTACATTACAATGATACTGCTCTCCATTTTCATGTTTTGTTAATCTTACTGTTTATAATGTAATAATATGCCAATATTAAAAGCACTTATGTTATAATGGAGTTAGATAAAAGTAAAAAAGTACTACTCTTAAGTTACTGCTTTACATTTCGGAACTCTCTTTTTCCTGATTAATAACAAGCATCAGATACAAGAAATATCTGTATCCATTTCCATTATTTGTACTTTCCTGGTTTGTATTCAGTAGGAGACTGCTAATAGGCTACCTAGCAAGAAACTGATGACTCAATGAATGATGTCACACCATCAAAATCAAGATCTGAGGGGCCCCTGTAGCTCAAGCTGGCAGAGCGTTCGCCCCATTTACTAACCCCTATTTCCTGTCTCTCTATAACTGTCCTATCACATTAAAGGCTAACAAAAAAAAAACAAACTTCTGGTGTGAGGAAGTTTTCTACAGACAAGAACATAGATGATCACCAGATGTGTTCAAAAAGACTAATCCAACTGTACAAATTTGCACAGAAGTAGCACATGTGAATTCTGAAAATGGGTACCCTTGCCCTATCTTACTCCTATCTCGGCTTTCTGTCTCTGATACCATGTACAATAATCAGTATGCAAGTCTGATACAACTCAAGTGCAACATTATAAGCATGCAGGTGTCACATAAGAACCATGCTATCATTGCAAACTAGCTATCATTATAACCAATCAGCTGGTACTGTAGCAAAGGTGATTAAAATAATAGTCCACTTGACAGTCGGGGATCTTTATAGTTGTAGAAAATTCACTGCAGGCTGGACTTGAAGGATTATTTTAGCTACTTTCTTCTCACTAGTCTGGCCTGGATTATCCCGTGTATATGACATGCTCTCCAAGTCATTTGGTGAGGGTTGAAAAAAGGATTTGGGATTATATGGTCTAAATCTGCTCTGTATCTGCCATATGGAGGCTATGTCTATCCATTATCCATCAATGTGTCAAACACTGTGCAAGGGAGCAGCTGTCCATAGAAGGCCAGCCAATTGGTTTGATACAGGTGAAAAGTGATGTATGATTGCCTTAGCAAACCTATCACTCTCAGGCTGCCAGATGGCTTTGGCCTAGGGACACAGCAACCATATTAGACCTTGATTTCTTCGCTCTCTGAGGGTTTCACCTTAGTGTTGCTATCTTGGTCTGGCCTGCTTTCCCTGCATTGATGGTTGACCTCCCCGGCCTCACTCCTTATTTGAGCAAACTAATAAAAGATACTTAGAGGCAGCAGTGCTATCCTGTCCTGTTCTGTGGTTAATGGCAATTCTTCACCGACAGTGGCAAACAGCAACAAAGTGACTGGAATACAATCATGACTTTAGGGAGAAGCACAGAAGTGCTGAGACTGGTGGGAGTGGAGAAAATGACCTTTGTCCAAATCTCTTAGGCTGCTTCCAGGCCTCATGGGGCTGCATGGATGCTGCGCTGCATGTTGGTCCAGGTACTGGTGAGTCTGAGAGAATGATGCACAATTCAGTACGGCCAGTTTGAATAAAACATCTGTAAGTTTAAAGATTTATCAGATGAGAACATACTGTACAGTGGTACTGTACTGTGTATTCACTGGTAGTACTGGTACTGTTAGGGTTATCTTGGCAGAATGAAAATTCTCTGTCCTGAAAATTGCAAGGTCAACGATAGAGTTATCACAATGCTACACTATTCATAATACAAGGCATTGGGATGTACATTTGCCCCGAGATACTTACCACTTACCAGTCGATCCATGTTCCAACCCTCACCTATCGTCCTGAGCTCTCGGTAGTGCCCAAAAGAATGAGATTGCGGACACAAGCGGCCAAAATGAATTTCCTTCGTAAGGTGGTCGGGCAGAGATAGGGTGAAGAGCTCGGAGTACAACTGCTGTTCCTTTGTGTCGAAAGGAGCCAGCTGAGGTGGTTCGGGCATTAGGATGTCTCCTGGACACTTCCCTTTGGAAGGTTCCTGGGCACATCCTTGGAGGAGACCCCAGGGTAGACCCAGAACTCACTGGCAGGATCACAAATCTCATCTGGCCTCGGAACACCTCAGGGTCTCCAAGGATCCCAAGAGGGACATCAGGAATCCCCTGCTTAGCCTGCTGCCACTGTGACCCAGTCATGGATAAGAAAATGAATGGATGGATGCCACATTTGCAAACCTGTGATTGGCCAACACAGTGAGGGGTGAATTCACAAAAACATTGTGCAGCTTTTGGGGCTTTGCATCCCCAACTCCGCTGCCAAGCAAATAGCGTCTTAGGGCTCTGGTGCTATTTGTAGGGGGTTAAATTAGCCATTATGCATATATTTGGTACAAAATTGGCTCCTTTCTATACTAATGAGCCTCATTGTAAAAAAAAAAAAAAAGCCAGATTGACAAACACCAGCACGAGAAGCCACAGAGTGAAAATTACTGCATCTTCAGACAGTTGGCGGAAACTGAAGTGCATTTATAAGGGATGTCACGGTCAGACCTTCCAGTGACCATGACAGCTGTGATTGCAGCGAAGTGAAGCAATAGTACATCACAATACCAGGGTCTTCCATGCCTATCTAACTCAAAGGCAGGCTGCCTTTTTATTTTTGGTTGCCGCCTTTGGTGTGCGTATACCAAATGTGCACACGATACGCACGGTACTTGAGTGCGGGGGCGATGGGGGAATGACGGATTCACAATATCTGCAAGATCAAGGTAATTGTGAGGCAAATGAATATGTGTTTGTAATGAAGTTAGCTTATGTTACAGAAGTAAATAGGACTGGATATCAAACCTCAGTAGCCACCGTGCTGGTACTTGACAGATCATTTAGAAAACATGTATGGACATCAGTGCATTTTCCCTGATTAATAGGTCAAATGCTGTTCAAACGGTTGTGCTTGTATCCGACTCTGTGTACTTAATCAGTTCATTAAGTCCAATAAAAAGTGTTTGACAGTGATAATAAGGCCTGAATTATTACTGTACAAGATGCCTTCTTTGTGTCCTGTCTCTACCTGATCAGATAAAACAAGTTCCACATAAACCTCTGTCAGTTCATTTAGGAACGGTCACTAAATAAATGTTAACACAAACCACTGTTATTTTCCACACCTTCATGCTTGAATATATTAGTGAAAATTATGATTAAATTATACTATGTTGGTCTCATGTAGGACATCTACTTTGTTGCTGATGTAAATTTAATGTATTTTACATATGAACAGAAAATAATTGCATTTTTTCAATTGCCTTCATGTGACACAATGACTCCAAATATTAATTTATTTTAATATACTTATGCAAAAATTCATGATATTGTTTCACTATCACGCTCTGTGCCGTTTTGTCCTTTTTCTCTCCAGTGAAATTGTAATTTTTTTCATTTAAGTGCAGGACACTCGAAAGGTGTGCACCCACACTGTGTACAGCCGCGCATGACACACATTCTCCAATCTTTGCCACCTTTGTCTCAAAAAATCCAGTGAAATGCGCACAGATGGCACCCGCAGTATAATACCTGATATTCACTATGTGGGAATGAAACTGGAAAACAACACAAAACCTCCCGCTGTGAGAAGTGGAGACGATGGTTACTCACTGCAGAAGTCCAGCATAAAGCAGAGCAGAAGAGAAAACAGCTCTCCGTGCGCTGAAGCGTGTGAGGAAGAGTGCACAGTTAAAACATCCCAAATAATGATCACCCTCACAAAACACTCAATACAGAGTGAGTCACAGAAGAATGAGAGACATCCTGACTGAAAGAGCATGGTGAGGTAATAGGTGGGCTAATTAGAATAGCTAAAATAAAAAGTGTTCTTTCTAATCAAACAACTGCAACTGCATTTCTAAAATTTTTTGAATCAAACAGGTTAACCATGTCATGTAATATGCTACTTGAATTAATTGCAGATTAACATTTATTTTCCAGAAATTAACGTTATAGACAACTTCTGACAATACACGGTCCAACCACATAGGCCTACTAGGTTTTCCTTCTCTCTGCCATTAACCTGTCTGGTGCAAAGCCACCATAATTCATATTTCATCACATAGAAAATTGCAAATAGATGGAAAACAAGAACAAGTTGCACTCATTTGCAAAACTTTATGGATATGCTTTCGCTGTGATATCGCCAGCACAATATCGTTTGTGAATCAGACTCCTGCTTTCTTTTTAGTTTTGTGAATAATTTTTGCATTAAACTGGTAAAATTTGGGCCAAGATAGACTTTTGCTGGCCAACCCTGCATTGTCATTGTGGTGTCATTCAAATGAGTGAGGTTGTTTTGTTTGATGCAGTGATATTGTTGCCTGAAAAAAAAAAAAAAAAAAAAAAGCCATACAGGCGGTGTACACTGGATCTGTTTCAGCTTGTGTTTTTGAGTCATCCGTCTCACGCCTCTCTGACTGACTAGATTAATTTCTATTTTCATCAATTCAGACCTACGCACATAGAGCTGGACCTGCAATCAGAAATCAAAACCAGGCAAATCCAGGCATGTATATGGGCACTGAAATATTTGCCAACAAACAGATTTTGAAATTTTCCAACAAGACATGCACGCGATCAGGTTCATGGTAAAGCGAATAAAGAGTAAAGAGGACATGCTTGTGATGCATTTTCCTCTAGACACGTCCACAAGTGCCAACAGTTTGAACAGTACATCAATAAGTGTCCAGGTTTAATGAATTAGTAGCTTCCCCTTTGGAGCTTTATAGCAACAGATGGCCCTACATATGTATGCAGTGTCCACTTATTACATGCTTAATTTTTAGAAGCAAATGTGTCATATCACAGTTTCATTATTAATAGACAGTGAATAATTACTCAGCATATTAACACATTACCTTGATGGTACTTTTTTAAAAATAAATCTCTTGACTGTCTGGAAAGAAACCATGAGTACCTTTTAACTTGCTGAGGGACTAATTACATGCTGTGGAAAATCACATTGATTAGAAACTAACTTGTCCAAATGGAACATTGTGTTTCTTTCTTTCTTTCTTTTTTCTTCTCAAATTAACATCTCAAGAGGATTATAAAAAAAAGAGAAAGAACAATTACACTGATGATTACAGTTTTGTGTTTTGCCTTCCAGACACAAATCCTAACATAATTTTTCTTCATGAAAATCAATGCAAAATGTCATAGATACTGAAAAAAAAGACACTGAATCACAATGATCATGATATAATCATGTTATGGAAATTAACTGTCAAAACCCAACATTTGGTTGACATCAACCTCCGACATTGAACAGATGTTGAATTGTTGTTGGAAGTCTAAATCGGATATCCGTCAAAACCGACGCTGGGTTGACATCAAGCTCCAATGTTAGAAGGACTCTGAATTTTGTTTGTAAGCGGAAATCTTGTTGATGTGAAAACCAGAATCTCCCACATTGAACAGATGTTGAAATTTGGTTTGATTAAAAAGAAAAATCAGGGGTGCCTGGTTAGCTCAGTTAGTAGTGCCTGTGCCCCATGTTTGGAGGCTGTGAGTCTTCTGCAGCGGCCTTGGGTTCAAATCCTGCCTGTGGCTCCAGTGTCAGAAATGCACTGAATTTGGTTTGATATGAATATTGGGTTGATGTCAAAACCCAATATTGGCTTGACTTCAACGCTGGACAAATGTTGCCTTTTGGCTGGAAGTCAAAATCAGATATCTGTCAAAAACCAATGTTGGGTCGGCATCAAACACCAACATTGGAATGATGTTGAGTTCTGATTGGATATCACTATTCCACATATCCATCAAAACCCAACGCTGGGTTGACATGAAGCTCCGACGTTACACACGCATCAAATTTTGGTTGGAAATCAAACTTGGGTTGATGTCAAAACCCAACACTGGCGTGACATCAACCACAAACAGTGGGAAAACACTGAATTTTCAATTCAACACCTGAAGCTGCCATATTCCAACTTTAAAGAAAGCTGTTAAAATTTGGTTGTTATGGATTTTGTTGGCATGGCAAACTTTTAACAGAGCTGCATGTGTTGTGAGTGAAAAATCAACTCATAATGAGATGTCATGCTTGATGTCATACCACACTGAGGTTAGACAGATAACAAGATCCAATGTCAATCCAATGTTCTTATTAGTAAGACTGAAGCCTCATGTTAAAGTTATACCCTACAGTAAGTATTTCCTGAGTTGGACTCACTATTTAAAATATCTGATTCTATTTCTGTACAATACTTATTTCAAAAGCAAAATCTCATCTTACTTGGAGTAGTGCTTCTGGTTACATCCTTCTACACCTTCCAAAATCAACTATTGTGTCCCCCAGAGAGGCTTTCAGCACTTGAAATGATCACAAAGCAGCAAAAAAAAGGATCAAATGATATTACAAACATATTGTACACATGCGCTACATATTTTTCAGATAAAAGTAAACATCGCAGTTGTGAAGAACATAATCTCACACTGATGGATCACAGAGTTTTCTATCCAAACTGCAGAAAGAAGCAGATTTATTTCATCACTGGCATTGCAGTAGGTGCTTCACCATCTGTTGCTCTACTGAGTGCACTCTGTTTGTATCTGTATGGAGTCTGCATTGTTTTTTTCAAAAAATCCTGCATAGTTTGTCTTCAATAGCCAGTCTTTGGTTGGCTACAACCAGACTCCCCTGACAAATACAGCATTTTTTTCCTGGCAGATCATCGCAAAAAACACTGACCATCGCACAACAAACGTAACCAAACAAAATAAAACTCACCAAATTCGTCTAGTCTTTCCACTGTTCCAACAATTAATGATTTGGTAGAAATAAATCCTTAATCCTCTTTCTTCAGAGAGACAGCTGTTATATTACTTTCCTCAAACCCAACATCTCTGATTACAAGACACAGACAGAGTGTGACTTCAGTCTCTGCTCAGGGTGCTCTTTACATAACTTTCTAGAATCTATACATATATAACCTTTAAGATCTACAGTAATGATGCTGGTCCTTCACATGCCAGGAATGTAATTAAGTCATTAGTATTGAGAAGCTGGTGAGTGCTGTTATACGAGTTGAGAAAGATGAGTTACTGAAGTCTTGTCACACTTTTACCTCCTCTTATGTAATCACTCTTGCATAAGAATGCTAATGCTAATTTGCACGTTGACAGGCATAATTGTGACAATTGTTGACCACCGCAGCAGAGATGCAGCTTCAGCTTCATTTAATAAAAGGTGTCAATCAGTGCAAGAACGTCTTATGTAAGTCTCACTCGTGTTCTTGTGTTAATACCCATCATTTCCCTCAGCAGCGCGGCCTCACATCAGGCTATCCCCACTCTGAATCACACTGAAGCAGGCCTTTCCATAAAATTAAAACACATTGTCATCTTTTAGATGCGTTATGCTCTGTAAGTTTGATTGAATCGCACCTCCGTGGCTACAAACACATGCTTATCTTTTTTTTTTTCAGCCCACTGGAACAGGCGATAATTTTACCCCCGTGTGGTTCATCAGAGATGCCATTTCTCACCTTAAAGGTTTGAATTCCTTATCTGTCTTAGGGGAACATTAAAGCAGACAGACCATAGAATTGCCTCTTTGTTGTGTGCATTCGATTTGTGTTTGAGCGAGATGTAATGACATTGTCTACTAGTTGCCATAACTGTCTGAGCTTTGTGGAGTCTTTGTCTATTCGTTTCTTCCTTTATTCCCCACTCTTTTGTCTTTGTCCTGCTTGTAACTGTCATAAGTTTGTTGCACCAATAATCTCAAAGCTTACTTGATACTTGTGTGCAGATGGTGACAGCCACTATTAAGACATGCCTATTATACAAGAAGATATAAAGAAAGCATACAGACCAGTCAAAATAACAAAGGAAATTATAGTTAAGACCTTTAGGCTGTTAGATCTGTCTGAAAGAAGTTAAACAGTTCACAATTATAAAAACTGTCTAGCTTTAGGCTTAGAAAGTTGCGATGCTAACCCTTCCTGAGAGCTGTCTCTCTTTTAACAATCAATGTCACTTGCTGAAACTGACAATCCATCCCACCTGCTCACAACTGTCAGAAAGAGGAAAACACAGCTCAATTTGTGAATCAGCAGGGAGAGGAGAAGAGTTCTTTTTTTAAAGACTGTGCTAGTGACTTCTTGAAAAACTTTCTGTTTTTCCACTGTTTCTTCAGTCATCATCAAAAGTGTCACAAAGGTCGGGAGCTTGAAGCTGTAGCTAGTTTGAGTACGCTGCAAAATGGATGCATTAAATACATCGAATAATTAAAGAGTGGCTTGCAAAAATGAAGAGGTCAGAGCCTGATCATTTTATCATGTCACAATAGGAAAACAGGCATAAATTTAAAAAAAAATTAAAGGGCAACTTCAAATACTTTATTTTCCAGGTTTTTCTAATGGAAACTCCCACTTGAACGTCAGCAAAAAGTAGGTTACAGGACTGATGCCCTGTGATCCTTTTCTCTCCCTCAACATGTAACACCATCATGCAGAAACTAACAGCAGATCACATGGGAAAATGTTTTAGAAGGGCTTAGCATTTTGACACTAAAGCATACGTTATTCTACCAGAATTAGATTTTTTTGAATTTGACTACATACAAAACACTACTGGGAAGCTACAGGATGATATAAAAACCTATTGATGAAATAGAAATTTTGAATTAGACTAGCTGAGTGTAATAAAAGACTCAGAAAGTAGTCAAAAAAATGGGCAGACTTTAATCATTTTAATGAGTAAGTTTAAACATTGTCCAAAACAAGAGCCATTCGAAACCGAAATGTATGACACTTTTTGTCGTGCATTCTGAACGTTGCACATCGTCCTTCAAAACATTACAACGACTCTCTAAATGTGCCACATATCACAGTGTCTGCGGGCAAACAACATCATTTAGCAGCTAACGTTAGCACAACAGCCTGCTCTCCTCGCAGGTTAACATCCACATGCACACGGTGCTTATATGCACAGCCTGCATGCAACCTTACTTTCCTTTTCTAGATCAAAACACTGTCAGAGCACATTGGTTTTATGTCATCGCACTCACTTTACTGATTGCAGTGTGTTGGCCATCTGGGCATTAGGGCATGTGTGCATCTGCCAGGGCTGCAGCCAGACTGTGTAACATCTTAGAAACAACAGTTACCTGGCTTTCTACATAAACAAAATATTGATAATTAGTTCATCATGCACATCCTTAACTGGGACATTTGAATAGAAAAGTTTGTTTCATAATAATAATAAATACTGACAAATTTTACCCAGTTAAAGTTAGCCAGTGAGCTAAGATGTGTGTCTGTAAAATCAAGCAAAGAAACATTAGAAAGACCTTAGCCCTTTGGAATTTTTTTTCCCGCAGTAAATCATCCTTGTAAGTTTTCGAATCCTCCATGAGGCATGAGTGTTCTGCAGCATTGAACAGCTTAACCACATGAAACTGTTGCTCAGTCGGTCATGTTTCTTGTTTAAAAAGAGTTAATTCACCCAAAACGCACCGCAAATTACTCTCACTTAAGACAGCCTCGAACCAGACAACTACCCTGCGATCTTAAATGCTCCGCACGCGACAAAACAATTGCATTCTCCCATCTATATAAACATCTAGAGCTGTGTCCCTGAGCATGCTTGGTGATGTCTGCCACGGAGCTACTTTATAGAGACCGAAACTGCAATCACAGTTGTTTCAGAACAAACTACGCCGGCCGTGTTCATTGTAATAAAAGCCTGTGTCACCCAATGCAACGGTATAGCTCTTTAATGTCTTTTTAATAGCTTTTGGATAACAGTGGAGTTCTGTGGCGCAGCAGCTAAATCAAGCTGTGGTTACACAGGCAGCACTTGTTAGCAGGATAAATTCATTGTTGGTTTTGGTCTCTTTGGGGGATTTGTTGATAATAATAGTAATAATAATCATAATAAAAAAATATCCTTTAAGCGTAATCGGACAGCACGGAACAAACCGCACCAAATGCTACCACCAGATTTGAAAATGACCCCTGCTGACGGGGAAATAATGACATCTTATTCAAGCACTGGGGGACGTCATGCCTAAGGGTGTGTGACAAAGGCAAGATGGAGGCCTGGACGATCAATACTTCAGTCTGTATGAAGCAATAGGCATTAAACACTCCTCTTTCTGCTCCCCTAGGAAAAGAGCAAACATATCAATCAAAACCCAATCACCCACGCCCACTCCCGACACACACACACAAACACCCCGAGGCTCCGTGCCAGCTGTCCCACGAGATATAACTGTTTCTTTACTGTAATATTATAATTATTTAGAATCAGACATGTATATTTTTGCTTGTGGATGCCTGAGCGACCTCAGTAAAGGTTAGAGGGAACGCGGTATGGATTCAGTGGGGAGGATTTGGGCCTCCCTCTGTGGAGGAGTTTATGAGAAGAGATCTTGCAAATGACTGTTGACAGGGCAGGGGGCATTCATCAAGAAAACAAGCCACATGAGCACCGAGACCGGAGTTAGGGCTGGAATGAATCTCATAGAAACAAATCTAATCTAAGCGCTGCCAGAGAACCCATTTATAATGTTAAGATCACAACATGAATCCGCAGAGAGGAGTACAAGGGGGAGGGGAGGACAGAGAGAGACAGAGGCAGAAGGATAACAATTGAATAAATGAATGTATAAACTTTGTAGTTGGAATATAGTCTTACAAGGCTGTAATTCTGCCGCCCCATTGTTAAGCAATGAGGAAAAGGGCTTTGAAAAGGAGTCATTTTGGTATTAATGGGTTGCTGTCAGAGAAGCGCCAAATTCCTGGTGGTTTTAGCCCATTTACATCCTCGTATCCTCTGCAGCACCTTGTTTGCAGACAACAGCTCTCTCGGGGTAGGCTGGTTCATATCGGGGAACGGCAGCATGCTCTCTCCTCAACAGCAGGTTGCTCTCTGGCAGTTCTGTCTGTTGACCGACTTTCAGCACGACAGAAACTTTGACAAAGGAGTGAAAGTCAGACAATAGATGGAAATGTGTTGAATTCATCTCTCAGCTCATAATCTATAGAAATGCATTTAACAGAAATGTTGACGAGCAATGAATTCCCGATAATCACCACCGTAATTTCAGCCGTTTAATTGGTAGCTCTGGTTCATATATTGTTTTTAAATGGGGAAATAGCAGTGATTTCACTTTAGTTTACAACACAGTTCTGTAGTAATGTGTCCCTAATTACCTTATAGTAAAGTCTAATAAGGGTCTAATAAAGGGTCTAATACTGTTTAATAAAGTACATATTATTTCTTGTTTTTGTCAAATTTGATACCAAATACAGACTATGCTCTATCTTATGGTATTGTGTTTGTCTAATGTCTAACAAAGGACATATTATTTATCAATTTTTGTCTAATTTGATACAAAGTAAGGCTGTTTATGTCTTATTAGTGCGCTGTAAAATAAAGTGCAGCCATATAACATATGATCATGCTAAACATACCCGCAAAACATAGGCTGACAATAGGAGTGCAAATTTTTGTGAATTTTTCTCAACCAATAATTGA